>CAXAMN010023618.1:476674-495117 GCA_963970005.1 Durusdinium trenchii
GTTTCGTCTCTGCAACGAAAACAACAGGAAAAGCAAATACAAAAAGAGAAAGGAGAACAGCTGCCAAAAGAAAGAAAGAAAGATAGATAAATAGATAGGTATAGACAAATACAGAAGCCACAGAAGCCAAAAGCCACAAAAGCCAGAAGCCACAGAAGCCAGAAGCCAGAAGCCACGAAAAACAAAAAAAAATCCAAAAAAGAAACAAAAAAAATCCAAAAATAAATACCCCTCCGATTTAAAATTGAAAAAAAATAGAAAACGAAACACCAAAAACATGGGCCGCATGAACCCTCACGCGCTCCAATTTCGTGCCTGTGGTTCCCCAACGTCTGGACTCCCGCTCTCCCAACGCTGGGCCCCGCAACGTCGCTCCAAAGGCCAGAAGCACCTCCACCTGACGTCGTCGGACAGGGGTTCTTTCCACAGCGGACCCGACCCCCGGGGGCCCCCACTCCGGACCTGCAATGTGTGTGGCCTGCGGAGTCGAAAGGTTGGTTCGGACTGCAGCACACCCAGTAGTGAAGATTCGGACTGGCCAGGATCTACCGTTGAGCTTTCACAAATTCAGACACTTCTAAGAATGGCAAACAAGCTGAAGGAGTGCTTGCTGAAGTAGTTGCACTCGCTGAGCTACCCGGTTCTAGGACCCATCCCAACAAAATGAGGGAAAAAACAACATCCAATGGACACCAGAATGCAGGTCCTAGGACAAGGTAAGAAGCAAGCAGCAGTTGACCAAGCAGAAATAGAAAAAAGAGGCTGTAAATGAAAGCACCTCGACAAAGGTCTCCAAAGACATTGCCCGAAGCGACCCATAAGCATGCTTCAGCAAACAAGTGGCGTTGCAGTACACCAGCACGCCAGCAGCAGATCAGCAGGACACCAGCCCCTCGTCAGCAGCAAACCAGCAGCAGCACCAGACCAGCAGCAAAAATAAGCAATGTGGCTCTGATTGCCATCGTCCGCAAACACAGACTTCCATGTTTTCTCACAAACTCACCCAAAGAAGGTAAAAACACCGGTAAGTGTCCAGGGTTTACCACCGCATGGTCTCCCTCCACAACCCTGAATCAGGTTGCCTTGGCATAAGCCGCGGCGCAAGAAACACGACAACGCTGGGTTGAGTTTCTCCCAACAGCAAGCGACAGCACCTTCTCTGGTGAAGTCCAACCTTACTTGCACAACCCCCTGGAAAATATCGCAAGTATTCAACACCACGGTGGGGGGAAGGAATGACAAACCAGTTCTTGAGCAGGTCAACAAATGTTGTGGACAAAGCCAACAGCTGCTTTCTCTGCATAAGTTGGGCAACAGTCCCCCTCTTAGATTCCACTTTTCGGTCCGCACATGACATGGCCTTCCATGCTTCACACGCGCAAATACGTGAGTAATCTGCCACTTGAAGTGTTGTAGAACACAACCGCAAAAATGGCAAGAGTGAAAGTTCAGGAGCAAACGGTTGTGTCCCTTTTGTGCAGAACCCAGAACTTTGGAACCTACAGAAAGCACTTAGAAACATCGTGCCAAAGATACCCAGATAGTATTCCAAGCAAAGGTTCAATCATTCATGATTGGAGGATTTCATGAGCCGATTGCACTGTAGAATCACAGGTTGGAGGCCATCGCTAGCCCCTGTAGTTCTGAATACTCACTTCGTTCGCAAAAACATGCAGACGATCTGAAGAGAACTTTCCACTACTCTCCACGATTTGGGGGTGCAGCTCTTCAACTTCCATCCACCAAAACGCAGGAGCAGTGCTGCGTAAACGCAGCCCGTAGACCTACCAGGCCTGCTCTTTGTTGTTGTGGAGGTGATCGATCATGGCATTCAAGGCCAATGCCACACCCGAAAGGCTGTTGTTGATGAGCATGCCCTGCAACCGACTGCCCACCATGCTCGGATTGGAGCTCTAAAATCTGCTGCAGGACTCCAGGACCAATCTATATATAGATCTATTGAGAGAAACAAAGCGCCTGACATGCAAGCTCAAAAGATGGGAATGCTCTCTTCCCAAAGAACATAAAGATTCAACAAAGGGTGTCTTCTAACTTTTCTATTCTTGCAACACAAGCAAGAACTTGAAGACCGTTTACATACTGTAAGTGCTTTTTCAGAGCCTCTACCTTCCGTGAAAGCTGCTGTCAGCCGCACACCCTTGACCCCGTCGTTCGCGCCGCCAAAGGGATCACGTACTGGGCGTCGTACCACGGGTCCTCGGTACGTCGTGTCGACCGACGTCGGGACGGCTGGGTCCGCAGAGCCGGGTACAGTCAGACGGCTCGGTGGGAGACGTGGCAACTGATCCAAGATATCATGACATTGCCCCTACCCTCTGACGAACACATCACATGGAAGTGGATGGCATGGTCACTTGGAAGACGACTTTCCTCTACCAACAGCGGGCTTTTCACTTCCATGTTAGTGGATCAGAGTGTAGTTTTAGTTGACTTGGTGTATCACCAGTCGACTCGGACATTGGAAAGGTGTGAACTTGGGATCCTAGAGACATGTAGATACGGGCGAAACGCTAAACTGAGTTGTTGCACACTGGATCTGGATCTGATTCTAAAAGGTCTAAGTCTTGAATCACACCATTCAGTGCATTTCCGTGCTTTGAATTTGTTTGGTGAGAATGGAATAGAGTGAAGTGGATGAGAATGGATGATTGAAGTCGGAATCCTTTTTCTACATCATGCCAGTGCTTCACTTCTTTGCTATTTCTTTCACAGTCTCGTGACCACAGCAACCACTGGGATTCTGATGGATTCTGCTGACCGGTCACAACTCATAACCCTTTGAACTCCGGCTATAACTCCCTATGGAATCATCATGGAAGTAGAACATGGAACCCTTGGACGATCCTTTTCCTCTACCAACACCGGGGCCTCGTTCATGGCTCCCCAGCTGGCTGAACAATGAAGAGTAGAAGCAGGCCGCTGAGCAACAGCGCCGAGCCTCGAAACCGGTTTCGCGTCGGCAAAACAAGTTTCGTCCGGGGTTTCGTCGCGTGGGACCCCGGACCCTCCGTGGTTTGAATCACCCAACAGGTCAAACACATGATTAGGTTTATATTGGTCTGGTATGGCAATGTATGGCGTGTTGAACCGTGTTTTTTCGGGAGAAGTACGATGCATGAATATCCAGGAGACGACCAGTTGAAGTACTGCAAAAGCAGGCGTGCAACAGCACCCAACTGGTGTCAGAACACGCATGGGTCTTTTTGTTTCTGCAGACTCCCTCAAGTTCAAGCATGACCCAATCTTGGATCTCAAGTCAGTAACCGCGAGAACACCAAACACGTCCCAATGCCAGGGAATTCACTCCGTTCGAGAACCATCACCCGATTCCGCCGATTCCTTGGTCAACTCTACCAGGTACCGAGCCCGGTGTGGGTTGAATGACCCTCCTTTCAGGGCTCCTTGACCGCCCTCCGTTGGTTTCACGACTCGGACCAGCGTGCCGTGCTGCGGGCGAAGGCTCCGAGCGGCCAAGACTGAGGACCGACTTGTAGAAGATGCCCGGGTAGGTCACCTGGTCGAGATCGCTTTTCACCCCCCCTTTAACATCCTTTAACCACGTGCGGCCACGCCTCTTTGCCGGCCCTATAGCGAGCCCACGGACCCAAAGAGCACGAGGATGGGGAAGGATGGGGATCCAATTCTTGAGACGTTGGAGGGGATTAGGCAGCTCCCCCGGCGAGCGAGCCCACGGACACTGCACCTTCGGTCGTGCAGCTGCTTCATGGGCGGAGACCAGGACCATGAAGCCAAAGACATACGCCAAGACCAAGCTGGGCATGTTGGTGGACTCGTAGCCGGTTGGGGCCAAAAGGTGATGGAACACATGTCACTTGGTTGGGGGGGGGTGCATATTAAGTGTTTATGAGGACATTGTCCCTCCTTCGTGGTGACCAAGGGCGATGGGAGGCCTTTGATCCATCCATGCGTGGTCCACGCCTGAGCCCCCAGCCGTTTGATCCTGGAAAGAAGAAAAGCTATAAGGTTTCTCAGCCAGCAGTCACAAAGGGGTGCTTAATGGAGGTTAAGGGTGCCCAGCTACTCCACTCACTGGATGGGACTAAACACCACCCCGTCTTGTGACTCCTGGAGGTTATCCACTGTTCCTGGCTATGATAGCAAGGTCATCAGAGTGCGGTATACGGCGATGGAGTGAAGGATTCAGGTGCACCTGCGGAGGTCAGAGCCGAGCTTGAAGGCTTTAAGTGCCTTTAAGAGTCAATGTTCGCATGTGAAACAGCTTCCCCAGGCCTAGGCCACTGGGTGAGATTTTTGACTTTAGCTACAAGCAACCTCAGGTCATCTTATACCTTATTTTCCTTCACCCCGGCAGGAAATCTACCACATTGGTGTGCCCTTCCCGTCCAAAAACACCAGTGTGTTCCACGCGCGTGGTAAGCACACTGGTCCTTGGGGACTGGAGCTCAAAGATGGGAGCCAGGATGAAGCCCAGCACTGGCACGGAACAGGCAGGACTCCGAAACAGGGACTCCGTGTGTTGTTCGGCCAATTGTCAGCCCATGGTCCCAGTATTTGGGGAGGACAGAAATCGCTTCCACCAAGAATCAAGCCTTGATGCTGGATGTGTACAGCATCCATTCTCTGTTTTCCATCAATGTGTGTCATAGTCACAAATAAGCTACGAATCAATGTCTTCAGTCAATCGCTCGCTTGTGGCTCACGTGTGTCTTCTGTCAATGATCATCCTCCCGGGCTGCTTGCGCTTCGCGCCCGGCGCCCCCCCACCCGACAGTTGAACGAAGCATCTCACCTGAGACAGCTGCGGCGTCGACCAGCTGGTCGTCCCGTTCGTTGACGGCGCCGCGTTGGGTAGTGGAGGGCAGAAGCAAGCGATGCCAATCGTTGGAGGTAAAGACGAAACCTGATGGAACCACAGCAATATGGGGAGTGTTGGAACTCTTGATAGCTCTGGTGTTCCCCCAAAAAACAACCAAATGGTTTGATGATGATTGATTGTTGTTTCTTTTGTTTCTTGCAGTCAGAAGAGATTCTTCTGGCAACTTATTCTTCAGTTGACTTATTACATGGCTGTGACAACCCCAAGTCTACCAGGAGTCGACCCGCATGGCCCGCATGGCCGACTCGGGATCTCGGTGGGTCGGGAAGACCAGTGAACCAAAACGCGTACCGGCGGACGTCGTACCGTCGTACTGCCCTGAATCAAGAATCGAAAACCAAACCGCGGTGGAACTCGTTCCCACCACGATCAACGAAAGCCAAAACAATATGTAAGATATGTAAGGCCCCAGCTCCAGAGATCAAGAGTTGATCTGCATTCCCCAGCCTCAGAGGCCGAGAAAGCGAGGGAAGTGAAACCGCTGTGGATAGGAAGATAGATGAAGATAGTATGTACCAAGCATCTACTCAATTGGTTAAGCATGAGGAATCTGTTTGGATGCTCATGTTACCTAAACCAGCGAGCTTTAGTGACACTACGAATCAAGGACTTCTCAGACTGTTCTCGTGGCTCCATGTGGCTCCCAACAATTCCAATCTGGGATCTTCAGGATGTCCAATGTTGGCAGAAGACCCGTTTTTCACGATGCAGTGTGGAGACCCCCCAAATGGGCTTAGACCGTGTGCACGCTTCCTCGTCGAAGCTTCCGGGGTTGGAGGGTCACTCGAAATCCACATTCAAAATCACTCAAAAGTGAACACCGGCAATCGCCCACAACCATCAGTCGCCACATTCATGTCGCCACATTCATGTCTCTTGCACGTGTTGGAGCAACTTCATCCAATTTCCAATGGTGTCAAAAGGTTTCAAGCCTTGTCTTGAATTTACTTGGGTGTCATCCCGGAAACTGGACCGGGCATGTAATCTCCCAGAACTTCCGTTCTCACTGACGTCAACCAAGGGCGTTCATCCACGACGCCCGTCGGGGCAGGGTACCTCCGTCACCAGTTGCTCTCATCGCATCACAGCCGTTGCCCGAAAGATCGCACCCAGATGGCGCCTAGAACCACGTCTTCCTCCGTGAAACGGAAGACCCGTGGGGGACGGCCCTGGGGCCCCGGGCTCCAAAAATCTGGCCACAAGGGCTTCCAAGAGGATCACAGCACAGGCCAGCATGATGCGCTGGCGAAGCTGGAGAGCGAAAGGCCCACGTCTCTGAGAACAATGGTGGCCGAAACGGATGCAAGTCTTGAAAAGAAAACATCTTGCAGTCTCTGAGGTCTCTAGTTGATGGAACCAAAGTGGCCAAACCAGTTGCGGTGGCCCAAGAGCATGAAACATTCTAGACAAATTTCAGTGAAGTGACACAGCATCCGAAGACCAGAACAATGCCCAGCTCCACGAACCATCGCAAATCGGACACCGCCCGGCTCAACAGCCCACTTCGCACGTGCGATCGGGCGTGATCATTGCGCGCGCCATCGCGCGCGCACCAGCATGGGGATGTCCGCAGAGATCTGCTCACCATCCTGCCGCTCAGCGTGTCATAGCGCGTCCAAGACATGCACCACTGTGGGACAGCACTGGGCTGAGATGTAACACGGAAAAACGACGCAATGAAAACAGCAAGAAATAGAAATAGGACTGAACAACCACCCACAACAACAACAACAACAACAACAGCTCCAACTCGCTTTACGGAGTATGTCGCCCTCATCGGTCCAGGAAGTCCTTATCATTCAATGCATTGAATTCCATTTGCTTCAAAGGTCTATTCCAAAGAAACCAACGTCGCATCGTCGTAGCCTCAGGTTCGTGTCTACTCTTTGGATCGGGATTGGTACTTCCATAGGTCGGAAGCGGCCGATGGTAGGTAACGTCCGGTCCAATGTTCTCCGGTCCAGTCTATGGTCTGAGGTCTTTGGTGGCGTCCGGATGATGATCCGGAATTCTGGACCTCAAAAATGGGTGCAACTGAAGGAATGGCTATTCCAAAACAGGAGTGAAGGTTCCAAGAAATCACATTGTGGACGCCACTCGTATATTTTGGTCTGTTTGGTTCACACTCAGCTTGAAAGCGACGTGCTAAAACAAAGAGCAGCAACCAACCGATGAGAAAGGCACCCAAATGCGCACCACTACACACATGACACGCTGGAATACTCCCGGCAAACCCTGATACAGCTGATAAACTCTCAGAATTGGGGTGTAAATTCAATGGTCAAAGGCTTCCTCACCCATGTTCGAGTCATAGTTCTTCAAGAGCTCAGATCTGCCGGAGCTCCAAGCACAGCTACACCAATCCGAAGGCATGGCTACACCACCAAACATCGCCTGAAGATCTGCCTCCATCGCGCGGCACAGTGACTCGGGGGGCTTTCCGGTGGGTCCGGTCTCTTGCACCGGTGGGCTGGTAAAGGAACAAGTCGTAGGGCGCAAAACCCCCAGCTCGATCCCTTCATGAAGGTCCTTCTTGAACCTTCATGAAGGTCCTTCTTGAACTATAAAGGTGAGGTTGTCACGTAAGGAACCCATGTATCCTCCTTGTTGCTTCCCCTCGCCAGATCAGATCCTGTGAAGCTGGAAGTGCAGGTTGATGATGAGCAGGTTGTCTTGATTCATCCCTTGGCCTGCTTTCTTCGGCTACAAGCTAAAAGCAGCTGCAGAACACGAGGAAGAGTGAGGGGGCCCAACTCGAAGCTCCCACAAAGCAAAGGGAGCGTCACAAACAACAACCAAACGTGGAGGTGATGGAGAACATTCTACCCGGATCCCAGGGTGTCTTGGCAGATCTTGAGCGTCTCCAGAATCTCATGAGATTTGAGTGGACATGGAATTGTAGGAAGTGGAAGCGCCCAAAAGTGGTCGAAACAACCTCCAAGATTTTACTCTAGATGATGTATGATGATGTAATGATTCTACCCACAAGTCTTCTCGATCTGGAGGACATCAACAACACCTTCACCGTCTTCACCCAGCCCCATGCAGAACACGGGTGAATTCGCCATCAACGACCAGCTGAGCTACAAACTCTCCCAGTGAACTTGGACCCCCAAAGACCTCCTCCAGGTCCCAGGAGGTGCGGCCAGGTCCAGGAGCTGATTATCATGATTTAGACCTTGGAGTCCGGAGCCCCAGATTCCGAGTCCCTTGGCCCTACTGGTCCCTTCTAGAATTGCTCTTTTCGCCTTCAAACAAGGCCATCATGATACATGGTGTGCTTCCTTTTGGAAGACCATCGCTCATGCTCTTGGAATCTGCAGTTGGTGACTTTGTCAAAACGATGTCCTGACTTGCACGAACCGGTGTCCTGACTTCGTCTTCTCCCAAGCCTCAAGAAAACCAAAACTCATGTGGGACTGCCTGGTGGGCTGGGCTTCTATTACTACAATCTGGCTGGGTCTAAAATCGGACTTTCTAACCAAGAGAGATTTGCACTGATTAAGTCTTCCGCCATTGCTATACTAGTAGCCTAGTGTTCCACTTTCATGTTTGGATAGACGGAAGCGATTGCAGGGAAATATCGATCTCCGCGGTCATCATTATTATAGGATTCATATGGATTTGAGCGGATGCAACGCATCGCCAAGCAGCGTCTTCTGTTCTACGTTGGCTTGTAGAACTTTTTCTGGGTTTTTCCTGCAGCTCGTCTCTATCAACCACCCCATTAGAGGTTTTATTCGGTGTTGCTACCCACGAAGACATGCAGGTTCCAATCACATCTATTATAGACATTGCCTGAGCGGAACTTTGCCGCAGCCGTCCTGTTGACAGCTTCTGCCTTTCAGGTCAAAGTGTTCATGGGCGCGGGGATAATTTAATCATTGGAATGCAAACACACCGCGTTGCTCTGTGGTCAGTTGTTCCCGAAAAAACTAGATCTGGGAGAAAAAGCTGAGACTGAGATAGGCTGAGTGTCAACCAAATGGATGCCGAAGCCCCCTTCTGAGGAGTTTTAACGTGGTCTATAAAACGTGAGTGACACAGTGATACAAGCGATAAGTTGGGCATATCACGCAACAGGCTCATGACTCTCAGCACACACAACATATGTACCAAGCACAGATTGTACCAATCTTTCTTCCCTAGATCTGCATCCCTTACTTAGTATCCCTTACTTAGTGAGCAACCCTTCCACTTCGCTGAAACATGCCATGTCTCGCGCATTTCCTCACAGACTCGGTCGACAAAATATCACCCTCAGGCCACGACTTGCCTGCCACGATTGGATCTGCTCGGTTGTTTCACAGCAATACATGCAGGGTCGAGCAAATCGGCTTCACAACACGAACCGAAACCCCTTCAGGCGAGAAGGAAAACAATGACGCGGCCCGTCCTAATTTGGCGCTCCTCTTTCCAGGCGAAAACATCTTCTTGAAGTCCAGGAACTGGAAAAACCACATAGGCCCAGAGGGAAAAGAACCTCATCCCTAAGCAAAACCAAGTCTATACATAGGATACATACCCCTCCGAAGCTGGGGCTGTCGTGTGGGAAGATGTCCCCTCACCGAGAGGCGGCCGGTCAAGAAGGCGAGGTCAGAGCTCACCGGCGCGAGCAGGAGGCCCTCTTCCGATTCACTCGTCCATGCCAATTCTTGGGGTGTCTGCAGTCTCCCTAGGACTCCACCGCAGCTCGGGGTATATCCCATTACCAGTAACAGTGGATGACAATGGTTAGTAGGTTGCAGGCCTTTCTCAAGCAAAGTGATCATCCTTGACCGACTATTGCTGGTAATGGGCCGCACCCTACCTATAGGCCTCATTCTGGAGTTCAGATGACTTGAGACCCCATTTCCAGTTCAGACCCTAGCAGGGCCCAATGCTTTCAACCTGCCAAGAAAGCTCTGGACCCCGCGGGACCCCGCGGGCCACCCCCGGCAGCCACACCACACATCGCCTGAGGAGTCGATGATCCACGGCCTGAGACGAGCTGGACATCGATTCCTCTGGGCGTCTTCGGCTTGGATCCCCACATGGGGCCTTTACAAAAGAAACAGAGGTTGAAGAACCCGAACTAGGCTATCCCAGTCCGGTACCCTGGTAGGGTCCTAGTTCAGGTCACTTAACCTCTGTTGGAAAGAAACCGGCTGTGCCGTTGGTTAGGCAGGGTCCCACATGCTCGGCTTAAGTCCCACATGGTTCATCCGGTTGTTCCTTTTGGAAGCCGAGGGGTGTGATCCTACAGAATCGGGAAACAATGCTCAAGACCATGTGCAACGAGGATTCACTGAGGTGCTGAAATCTACGTCATTACACGTATCTCTCTCTCTCTCTCAAAAAAGGATCGGTGTGAACCCCCAGGATGCCGTCCTCTCACGCATCGCGCAGTCCTCTCACCGATGCAACACAGTTCTGCGAGGCTCGAGTCGGAACGAGCACCGAGCGACCGAAGTCGGCTCACTTGGCACCATCGCACACATCAAACGAGCACCGAGCACCGAGCTCCGAGCTCGGCCCCAATAAGCCCAACCGGCGCAGTCTTGGTACGACTCTGCCGTGGTACCCCCATCGCACAGGAACTTGATTCACCGGGACCCCACCGGGACCCATGGGCACACCGCATCAACCTGTCATCGTGGACGATCGGAGGTGCCTCCTCTTCGGAGTGACCTCGGCTCACGAGTGACGGCTGAAAGCCGTTTCGGGCACGGCGAAGCAAAGCACGAGTGACGGTTCCGAAAAGGTCCTGGTTCACTGATTCACCGAATGCTTTTGGCGGTAAGCCAGGTACCTGGTTGCATAACTTCAGAGGAGAATGTGTTAATTAAGCCGGAAAATCTGCAGCTGAGCAGTTCACCCTTCGGTGCAAACAAGCCTGGATGCACACAAACCAACCACCTGGAATATGCAGGGTTGTCAGGATTGCATTTTTTGGAGCCCCATGAAGCTCCCGATTCAAAGCTACCAAAGTGAACCCACTGTTTGCCATGACTGTACTCAATCTGGTTATTATATAGACCCCTAAATAGATAAATAGACAAGTCGATCCACACTAAAAATGCTTTGGAATGCATGCCACTATCTGGGGACCGGTCACTATGCTGCCATCGACCAGCTTTCATCACAACAAACCCTCCGTCGCTCACGAAACATCGGTGACACCGCCGGTGGTCCGCCTGCCTTCGCGCAGGGTGGGGCGACCGGCGAAGAAGACCTCTTTGAGCCCGCACGAAAAGACGAAAACATCAGCCTGGTGATACATGGTATAACGCACGTGGAAAAAAAGAAGGCCTGTTTCTATCTGGAAGATCGTCTGTCCATGGACCCACCGAACGCGGAATCAACCCGCTCTGAGGCTCTAGATTTTTTTGTGGAATCTACAGTGGTTTCAGAGTAGATGGCACAATCACCAAGAGGTGGTTAAAATGGACCCATGTAACCCTTGGGTTCTTGGACGTTCTTTCGATTTGTCCCATCTTTTGGATTACACCCGCCCAACCGTCTGCACGATGAAGCCAGTGCAATGGATGGCGAAGCTGGCGTTTCGGGTGAGGGATCCTTGGCTGTTTCGGGTTTTATGGTACAAACCCAACAGCCTCTGTTTAGATGAGAGGTCTTATCAACCACCCAACTGGTGGTTGACTGTGTGATTCACTCTGAAATCACTACAACCAATATTCCATTTGCATGGGATTGGCTACAATCAGAAACTATATCAGAGGTCTACGCTATATTGTTTGAAGCACAAGACTGTTGGTAATCTGAATCTGAGGATATAGAAAATGTGTTTGTGTTTGTTTTCAATAACTTTGAGCCAAAACTTGATACCTATATATACTATCCTATACCTATAGATCTTGCGCAGGTGTTTATTTCAGCCCGAGTCTTTAAAGGCTTTATGAGCCTTCTCACTGAGAACCGCCTTTTGTATCTTTTCTGCCTTCTTGGATTTTGACGGTTTGGCTCAACATAGTACATTCCAAATGCCCAAACCTTGATTCGATCTATATAGTGTGAAAGTTGTGGTCTTCAGTCTTCTGGAAACCCTTTTTGGGGCCACGTGACAAAAAAAGAAAGCCTTTTTGCCGCGTGACAAGACGCCTTTTCCGAACACACTGTCTTAAAAAAATCACAGACGTGCAATGATGATGAACACAAAGCATCCTTGCGGCCTTGCGGCCTTCAGTGTCGGCTGAAACTTAGAGATAAAGCACCAGTGTAGGCATTGTTTTTTTTCTGCCCGAACCTCTAAAAGGCTGCTACTTTGGGGGAACTGTCTTCTTAAAGGCTTTTTCCAAATCTGGGGTGTATCCATGTCGGAATGACTAGAAACCTAGACTAGAAGTTTTGGAATGAGCATCTCCCTCACTGCCGGGATCAGCCGGTGTCGTTTCTCGCCTTCCGTTCGCCGCAGCGGAGCAAGGTCCAATGGCCGCCAGCCACGACCTGGTCGTCGATGGTGGATTTGGCTTTTCTGAGCTCAAAGCGTTTGGTATCGTTGGTTGCCCATAGATCCGAATCAACATCCCCTTTGCTACCAAGAATAGAGGTGGATGCACGCTCAGTTTATTCAATTGTCGTTTTTTGAAATTGTAACAGAACAAAGGTGTTTCAAGTCCTTAAGTTCAAAAAATGTCTTGGTTGAATGAGATATCTAAAATGGGTCTGGAAAATCTGGCTTCAAAATATACAGTATAGTTTGATTGAGCAAACCTTTTACCTTCCAACAAAATTATTTACCTTCCAACAAAATTATACAAAGGTCATGTTGTGTTGTTCTTATACTAAATGAACAACTTAAAAAGATAAAAGCATGCTTAACCACACCCATTTTGGATTGTCGGTAGCAACGGGTATATTATATAGTAATTATTATATAGTCGTTATATTATATATCTTTTGATATGATGAAGAGCTGTGGTTGGAGCAAACCTCAGAGCCGCTAGGCATCAAGAAAATGAAGAGGCTTAGTCCACTGACATCTCCCCTTACCATCCGTAAACGATATCAACTACTCCATCGAGTTTCAGTCGGTCGCGACATGAACCGCGTACCACCGGCAATTTTTGCGGCAGCTTCATCGTCACCTCGCGAGCAAATGGTTTTCTGGTTGGTGGCCTCAACTCACTTAAGCAAGTATTGGTCAGACTGTCAGAGGTCTTGAAACAGGATAAACCTCAACGTCTCCGAAACTCACCAGGTCAGCTCTTGGTCAATTCGGTGGCACGGCACCGTGGCGATCCGTGGGCCACTTCGTTCCGGCGATTCCGGCAGCATCGGTCCGAGGATGGACCGTTCGCGAGGGCGAAAGCGAATTCGGAGAACGGTTCACTTGACATCTCTAATCCCTTCCACCTCTTCAAAAACACGCCCCCCTCCATCCCTAATGAAAAGACTCCAGCATCGTTTTTGTTAGTAGGGGTCCCCAAAATAGGAGACCTGCAATGTAAAATCCTTTATTAAACTCGTATCAAAATTGCAAAAATAAATAATAATAAACTCAAAGATCGAAGGGCTTTCCCTTTACAAAAACCCTTTATTAAAATAATGATGTTTTGATATCTTTCCCTTGTAAACTTTTCGTCTGCAAACTAACAAGTAAAGATTTCGAAAGGTGATGTCACTTTGCCATGCTGTTTGCGCGGCCTTGGTGGAAAGAAGTGCGTTTGCGTGGCGCCAGTGAGGGGCACCATTGGTGGTGTTTCTAGAGGGTGGGTACCTACTGTTTCTTCTAACATCTTCCAACATAAATATGTTGTTTGTAGATGTTGTTTGTTTGTAGATGTATTTTTAAAAAAACTTTCATATGGTAAGGCCTGAATCCTTGATTTTTAAAAAGTCGAAAAAAAACGTCAAGAAAAAAGTCAACTGGAAAAGTCAAAATCAAACAAAAAGTCAAATTTAAAAGTCAAAAAAGAAGTCAAAAAAGAAAGTCGAAAAAAGTCAACCATAGACCACAACTCGAAAAAGCAAAAAGAAAAGTCAAACAAGTCGAAAAAAGAAAAAACAATCAAAAAAATGTCAAATTCAAAAAACAACTCGAAAAAGAGAAAAAATAGTAAAAAAGTTTAATTAAAAAAAAAAAAACATACAAAAAAGGTCAACCACTCGAAAAGTCAAAAAAAAGGTCGAAAAACAAACAATCGGAAAAAAAAGTCGTTTTAAAAAATATATATATATATTAAAAAACATCGATAAAAAGTCAAAAAAAAAGTCGGAAAAAAGTCGGATCTGGGCAAATTGGCTGTTTTTACTTTCTGAAACTTTCTGATTTAACTATGTTTTGACTTTGACTTTTGGGATTGACTTTTTTGACTTGTTTTTTGCTTTTGTTAATTTTTGAAAACAGGCTCTTTCCAATGAAACGTTATTTTTTATACTTTGTAGATGTGTTTGTTTTAGGAAGTAGTTTTACAAACATAAACTGTATTTAGGGTCTCCAGCATGGGTAGTGTTTTGAAATAGGTACTCGGTACTCGGGATTACTCATCTTTTCTCTATATATGGTTCTTGATGAGTTCCAGTAGGATCATTGGACACCCTATGGGTTCATGGTTTGAAGGGGATGAAGATCAAGCCATCTCAGGATGGTGAGACTGCCCTCCAGGGATCACAATGTAGATTCTTGGTGCGTCCTGGGGTGGGGTGGGGCCCTCCGAATGAATTTTTTGGGCGGGTTTTCAGGGATGTCCCATGCTTTCCTCATTGAAAAGCAACAAACCAGCAAAAAAGCCTCTGAACATCACGCCGGCCTCCCGCACACCATGCATTTGCCGCACCAGAGCTGGCAGGCGATGGCTACGGCAGCCTGGTGGCTGGCACATGGAATAATAATGTGTGGGGGTCATGGTCGGGATCTCAATTGCCATCTCGGAACAACCATTTGTTTCTGGTTGCTTGGGTTTACAATGATTTACAGGTGTTGCTTTGTGGAGGAATGGGCAATCTTCAATTGGGCCAGGGGTCTAATATCAGGTTCCATGGTTCCATTGACTCTACCCGATGATGGGATCTTCTGTCCTTGCAAGTGGCTGTTCCATACGGCGGGCTCATTCTCGTTGTTCAATCCCCACTTCTTGGGAACCAAGAGAGGTTGAACAGCCCATCCTAGCCCATCCCATATGTACCACTACAGGATCCGAACGTTCAGGTTGACTCAACCTCTGTTGGAATGTCCACCCACTTGAACGGGTCTCAAGGCATTCTCACAGCCTGGACTGTCACTCTTCGACCGCTCCACACCTCCCATGCACAGCTGGCCCTGCTCACCTCGATGACGCGTCAAGATGTCTCAGGTCCACCACCCGATTCACCAAGATGTCAATGTGTCAAGTTCGAGGGATGAGCGGGGGGAGCGACGACGGAATCTTTGGAACGGAAAAACCTGGTACGAGGACCGCAAATCTGGCTCTGTGAAGTGAGACAACCCATGTCGCTGGGAAAACACTTCACCAAGTCCGCACTTCAACTGCTAAACCCAAACCCCTTCCTAGTGGGAGGGTGTTGTGAGGTCTTGAATTCCATGACCGAAACAAATTCTAACCAGTTGGGTCAATTCCATGCTCCGGGCTTGTGCCGGAGAATGTGCATCTGAAAAGGCAGAAACAACACCCCCAAAGGTTTGGCAAGAATTTCGATTTCGGCTCTCCGGTCGGTCGCAACTTCCACCACCTTCAGGGTCTCGTCTTGGCAGACTCTCTCTCTCTCTCTCTCGCGCGCACCTATAGGCAGTATAGACAGTGCAACTCGAATGGCGCTTAAGAACTATCATCTTTTGAAAGAAACAGAAGACAGCCAACATCATCCAACATCCACCCGATCAACAGGCGCCATCTTCATCCCTCCTACTCCGCTCCTCCGCCGAAGGTGAGTAGTTGCCCGAACTCTGTGAGGCAGATCGTGTGGTCGTCTCCACACGCCACCTGGCTTCGAGGGCGTAGCCGCTTCGTTCGAAGAAGCCGGTGTTTTCTTCCACGGCGACCGGGTTCCGCACGGGTTCCACAGATCGGGGGTCATGCACCAAACGGCTTTGACAGCTAAAGAGTCATGGCTTTGACAGGATAGGGAAGTGCAACTGCTAAATGGTTCTCAATCGACTTGGGTCTTGGCTATGCGAGTGGCTATGCTACGGGGTAGATCCCTCCCAAGGATAAAAAGTGGAAGCATGGATGCCAATGCAAGGCAATTCTTGATCTCAGCCTCTCAAACTGCTCCAGAAACAGCCTGAACCAGTAGGCTGCTTTGCACACCCTCCGGAAAGGCCGTGACTTGGGTCGGCTTCCAACCTGCGGAAATCCGAAAGCGCGTTTCGATTCGCGCCGAAAACGACCGGTCAAAATTCGGATGAGTTGGGTCTATCCCAGACACGCAGGGACTATTCGTGGATGATGGTGGTTCAGTTGCAGGCCTTGTTCGAAAATAGTGATGTTCTTGTTTACTGACTGTTACAGGTCAGTTCGGACAGACGCAAAGGATGAGATTCTGTACACAACGACCAAAAACCATCCGGTTTTGTGGACCTGCCGTAGACTCGCACAATGCCGCAGCTACATACACATTCATTGGGGCAAAGTATATACATGTATTATATATATAATATATATACACTCTTATAAATGATAAGCCATCTATAACCTATAACCAATCAGACTCGTCTTTACCTATCAAACAGTGTCACCTAGCAAACCACCGAGGTCGCAAGTTTCAAACTAACTGAACTCTTCACGTAAGACCACCAAACAATCCGCTGGCTGGAATTCAGTGCATCCGAGACAACGACCTCTAAACCGACACTCTTCGGTGAAGCCGAACACCAGCGGCTTCCGACGACACACGAGCTCCGGTCCGTTACCGAACCGGACAGACGACAAGGACGGGGTTTGGACGGTCATGGACTGACTGTGGTTGGGGTGGTGGACTTCCAGAAATCACCTCGAATCGTCTTCGGGGCGCCCTGGTTTGACTGCCTGAATCACCCGACAGACCCTTGTTGACACCTCGAAGCGTCACAGAGCTCGGGGTGGTGTTGAGTCCCTCAGTGTGGATCATGGGCACACCAAACCTTCATGGATCGCACTGCTGGTCGCAGCGAACCATTGAAGTTCTTCTTGCACCGCCAGAGACAGGGACCCGTCCGTCGCAGTGGTGTGGACTGTCCCTGCCCCTCTTGCAGTATTGTGTCCAAATGGGTTTCCTCGAGAAAACGCTTTTCCAGTTCCAGGTAGGTCTCAGTATGTACAGCGACGAAGATGACGACGATGACGAGACACCACCGACTGGATTGGAGGAGACAGAGGTTTTTATATCTTCTTGAATGCGGAGTTCGATGCATGTTTCTGGTCGTCGTTCCGAAAGAATGGAAGGCCAAGGCATGCGAGCAATTGCGAGAACGTGTTTGTCCACGGATTTGATGTGGACAATCCATGCAAGCACATGGAATGTACATCATAACCCGCTCGAAAGTTTTTCGCCCCAAATGCCGCACTTTTCCCATCAAACCCAAAACGGCACCCAGTTTGTTGCGACGTGAAAAACGGAAGAGTTAAGCGACGTCCCGGATCTGAATCTTCCTGTCTTACCCCGTCGAAGTTTGGTCAATATATGTCAAAATAACATAAAGTTTAAGTTCCAAAAAATATATATAGGAACTATATAGGAATCATATCATTAGTGCGAGCTATCCTGCGTCCTAGCTAGGAGCTTCCTGTTGCTAGCCTGGAGTCTCCCAGTCCTCACCTTCCCCGCCTTCGCTGCCTTCCTCGGGCCGGCGCCCCAGCTGCCCCGAGAGTCCGTCGCCAAAGGTGAAAGCGGCGCCTGGGCGGGGATATTCATAGATGATGTGTATCCAAAAAGAATGATGAAAAAGGAAACATATATAGTAAGGAACAACTCTGAAAAAAAAATGTACATGTCAAAACACACATGTCAAAAGATTCATTCTGAACAAATATCATAGAACCATTTTTGGGGATATGTTGTGTGTAGAACCATAATATTAATCATTTTGTAAAACATCCGCACAATTAGTTCTTGAAGAATCTCAAGGACTATCTCGTTTTGACTTTTCCACACCCTAGAGACACCCGAAGCCGGTCGCCCAACCAAAGAAAACGCCCTGCTGGGTGCCCCCCACCACCGGTGCTTAACACCGCCGTGTGATACCTCGAAGCGAGGTGGAGCCGGTGGAGCGCGCCCGCGTTGTTCCGGCTCTGGGGGGGGTCGATCGGCGAGAACACACCGGAACCCAGACATGACCCGTGGGCAGACGTTTTTGTTGTTTCTTCGGAAGTTGGACCATGTTTTGGGTGGTTGGTGGTCCCAAATAGATAGAGATCATTCAGGTTCTAGGTATACTTGTCCTTCTCTGTCCTTGAAGATTGGAGATGTGCATTTCAGGCGAGGGATGGAAATTTGCTGTTCGATCCATTTTGTGCAGTATTTATTTAGGTACAAGATGGCACCATTGGGTTGCACTATATACAACTGTTCTTTTTCACGGCTCTTCAAATCAATGAAGCTCTGGAAATGTATGTATGTATGTATGTATGTATGTATGTATGTATGT
>CAXAMN010023618.1:513127-568470 GCA_963970005.1 Durusdinium trenchii
AATAGTTTCTGAATACGACGAAAATAGTTTCTGAATACGACGAAAATAGTTTCTGAATACGACGAAATAGTTTCTGAATACGACGAAATAGTTTCTGAATACGACGAAAAGAGTTTCTGAATACGGCGAAATAGTTTCTGAATACGGCGAAATAGTTTCTGAATACAAGAGTTTCTGAATACAACGAAATAGTTTCCGAATACAACGAAATAGTTTCTGAAGACTAGTTTCTGAATACAGTGCAGTTTCTGAATCCGACTTTGTTCAGCACCGGCACCCTGCCTCCACCACGCGCACAGCCAGCACCCAGCACCGGCACCGGCACCCTGTCTCCACCATGTGCACAGCCAGCTCACAGCACCAGCACCAGCACGGGCAACCTGTCTCGAAAGCGCGCGCAGGCAGATCATTGTTATTTGAAGTAAGAACTCCATAGCTTCGCTATCTGCGGAAAAAAGAGAACGTTCAACCAGAGAGACAGGTCAGTAGAGGCCCCAAGCGAGTGAGAACTGAGAATACAGATTCTTGAAAAAATGGAATAGATTACTCTAAAATTGAGTTGTTTTTAATATAACAATAAAATCAACAAAACTCTTCAGGAAGATGTATCTCTGTCCTTTGAGGCCCGTTCGTAGTCCTGTTCCGCAGGTCTTGGGTGAGTCTTTTCTGCCCAGTCACGCCGCCCCAGTCCAACAGACAGCCGCCACATGACTGTCGCCCGCAGCAATGTCGCAGGCCAAGATGGGGAAGCTGGCCTGATCCAAAGAGGTGCCAGCTACTGTGTCAGGTGCTGACTCCAGGCACTGTGGCATGCAGCGGGATATGTCAAAATCCATTTGGGATGAAGAGGGCAATGATTATTATAAGCCTTTCCTGACCCACACCTGTCTTCTTCGTTGCTTCGTCGATTCTAGATGTCCAACAAGACCACAGCCTCGAGCCTAACAAAAGTACGTAGCCTAGATTCTGGAAAGGCAAGGTGACACTTTCAACTCAAGAACCCCTTTCGGGAAAAGCAACCACTTTCAACCAACACAAGCGCTTTGAACATATTCTTTGGGGTTCCAGCTGTGTCTAACATTTAGATGCGGAGCCGGGAGTCCAACGGCCATTGATCAAACCTCGCAAAGCGAGGTAATCAAAACAACACACTACTGGGATCACCCACTTCGAATGGTTTAGAGACCCCCCTGACCATGTACTTTCCATCCATCAACCACCCTTTCAGTGGTGCTGGTATTGTTTCATATTGTTTCTGACTTTTGGATTGCTGCAGAAGTTGTTCCAGGATCGCTGTTCCGTACTTTGAAGAGGAGTCGGGCGCCCCACAAAAAAAAGTCGAACCGTTCTCTACGGGTTCCGCCCACCTGGCCTCTAACCTGGCGGGTTCCGCCTGCGATGGATCGAATGAATTGGAAGCATCCTCCCAAATTGACCGTCGTGCTTCCCGACCCACCTTGCTGGGCCGCCGGTACGACGTCAGACGTGTGGTCTCCTGGAAGACGTGTGGTCTCGTCCCATGAAAGCTGGCGGGGTCGAACAGGCTGGGAGTGAGACGAAGCAGGGAGTGAAGCAGGCGAAGCAATAGGAATTCAGATCTAAATTCAGGATGATTTGCTGAATTTGAACCATTCTTCTCAACCCCCCTGAATTTAGATCTGAATTCCTATTTAACCATTCAGAAGGGGGGTTTGAACCATTCTTATCTTAACTCTCTCAACCCCCCTTCCTTCCATTTGGAACCCCCTTCCACCAAACGCACGTCCTCGGACGCCCGTCGTCCGGACGACTCCGGACTCTCCGGACGACTCCGTCGTTGGACTCACGTGGATGGAGCAGTTCTGAGTCAGATGACCATAGTATAGTTATGCATACTAGACTACCAGGTTCAGTCATGGCCTCTATAGTTATGCAGCAGATAGTTCATGATAGTCTTAATGATCATGAGAGTTTCATGAGAGTTTCATGGTATTTTCACGTCCAATCACCGTGCATGACCCGACGCACGACACACGGCCCACGCACGACCCGACGCTTGTGCGCCGGAACGCCACACGATGAGAAGCACCCGGACCATGGGCTAACTTCCAGAGAGCTCAGCATTTTTCAGACCACCAATCCATGGTGCTGCCTAGAATCAGTACTCGAACATCCAAACCATCAGACCCCAATGAAAGCCTCTCTATACCCAGTGGTGAAAATCGCCAGGTTCTTTGACTTGCACATTGCTGTGAAGCCTCATGAAGTAGCTCAGCAGCCTCGTAGAGCATTCTTGCGACCAAATTTAAGCTCACAAGACACCCTAGGACACCGGAAGAACCCATGACCATGACCGACCGACGGAGCGGAAACTCCAAAAACACCGAATTGGGCCTCTCTCTCCGTATCTCTCCCAAAAAACCGTCCAAAAAGCTATCCAAGATCGTCGATTTTCAAGCACAGATCTTCTAATATGTGTAGCCGTACTCATTTGCTGGAAGAAAGCCGCAGAGTTTTGAGCATAGAAGTGCTCAATTGACTCAATTGTATTCCTTAATTATATAGTCCTCCTGAAGCTTCAGAACCGGCCCAATAGGAAGGAAATCCCAATAGTTAAGAACATTCTCCAATGGTGGAGTCCTCCTATCACATCCCTGAAAATATCCCTTCGCCCGCCACAAAAAGCGCTCAGCAAAGACGCTGAGCTGACAGCCCGGAGGTTCCTGATCCAAGGCTCGTCCCCAGAGATAGAGGTCCCCCTCGCGGCTCATGGCGATGCTGTGCCCATTGCCACAGGCCACCTGAGGAGGGAGGAGGAGGCCACCGGTGTTGGCGTCACGGTGTTGATTTTTGGTGGAAAAAGGAGGTGGACAGGGGCTGAGTCGAACCCTCTAGAGGTGATGTTATGGGATGTGAAAAATCGCAGAATTTCACAAGGTGAAGCGTTCTTTTTGTATCAAGGGCATTTGCAAGTCAAGGGCAGATTAACAGGATGTCAGATGCTGGTTTGGTGGGATGGCCGAAAAACTACACATTGTTGTATGACCGCAGGAGTGGTCTGCAAATGGGTCAAACTTGTTACCAAGCTCAAGAGCGTTGAGAGCTTGGCTCGCCGTTTCCCGTTCATTTCAGAAAGCTTCACCGTCCACGGTCCACCTGTTCAGGCTGTTTTCATGCCAGAGGTTAAGTGACTTGAACTAGGACCCTACCAGGGTACCTATGGCATGGGATAGTCTATAGGGTCCTGGCCCACCTCTGAGTGTGAACAACTCCCGCCCCGACCGACGTCATCCACCGGGAACCGACCGTAACGCGCTCCCGGCTCCCCGCGCCTTGGACAGATGGACCTGGCGGGCGCGCGATCTCCGGGTCGGACCACTTCGCAGCTCGGAGTTCGCCCCTTCTTCTCCGGTGAAGAACACGACGAGTCGATGGGACGAAAGGAACATGATGTTTTACAACATGTGCGACTGAGTCGAGCTGAAGAGCTTGGTGGATCATTGCGTTGCTTCGCTCACCATTGAAAAGATACGTTGGTTGGCAGTTTGCCAAGTGGTCTCATGAAGACCCATGGACTCTGAAGAGCACAACGGCGTTGGCACCTGTGACCCGATGTCACCCCATTGGAGACTGTTTTGCCCATCCCATCGTGACAGAGCAGTTCCACAGCACATAGCGGCTGCATTGCCACATAGCGGCTGCGAGCGAAACCACGAGTCGGTCTTTTGGAACAAACCGGTGAAACACCATGAGTCGACTCTTGAAACGCGCCACCGGTGCCCGGTGCCGTGCTTTTCGAGCGCAACCTCCGGTGCCGTGCCAAGGCACCGTCCATAGCACCTGCAAGGGAGTCGCCCTCGTGAGCGGCGCCGGCTTCGTCTCCAGACGGGCGGTCTCCTGCGGCGCGAGCCATGCTTCGCCCGATGGAAGGTGTCACTCTCTGGTTTCGCGGGCTTCGTGGGTCTGAGGTCAGGTCATCAATGGTCCTCCGAGTCTTAGGCCCCATCCACCGGGATTCCATGAGTCTTTCAAGGAGTCTATTCATGGAAGCGTCATCTCCCGGAGGGGCCTCCTCCTTAGGTCATGGGTAGCCCCTTTCTATACGGTGTGTGCCAACCCTTCCTTGTGTGGGATGAAGACCGAGAAAAATGACTGTTGATGCCGAATCCTATAGATGCGCAGTTGATGAGCATTACATTTGTGTGTCACTCATTCAGGAGAGCAATCGAATCAGATATTGATATCTGATATAAGATTAAAGAATGTCTTTCAGAGAAAATTTACAATTCATGAAACTTCGTCACATACCATTTCGACGAGTTGCCCCAGGCAATGGTGACCATATCAAGTTTTGTTCCAGAGTTCATGGGTGGCCAGGTATTGATTGACATTTCAACCAGATCTTCCAAGTACATCTTTGATAAACAGCTGCTATGCATCTACATCCAACTCAATGGACCAAGCCATCATTGGTAGGTTCCATCATGGATGTGTTCATTCAATAAAATCATGCAAAATCCATCAAGATCAGTTGCACAGTCACATTCAACATGTCTGCTCCGCAGTCCAAACCACAAAGATTATCAAAGAATATCAAAGATTGTGTTTTTTAAATGGCACACATAAAACATCCCGGAACGTCTCCTCACTTTCGGAAGGCCAAGCTACCTGAGAATGGCCGTGAAAAGGCGCCGATCGACGTTTAAAAAGAATCACGAAAGGCCTCTGGAGGCCATGAATGTCTGAACTTCAGTCTGAACAGAACAGCTCATAGAAAAATGGCCCATGCCAGCAACTTCCCAGGTGTCTAGCCCTTAGAGGTTGAGGAGTGTCCATTAACCACCCCTATCCGGGGGCCCGGATAGAGACGGCATCTGTTAGAGACAACCAAAAAACCTCAAAGAAAAAGATTTCTGGTGTTCTGCTCATCGAGCTCAGCTATGAGTTTTGTCTAAAAAATTGAAATGGTCGTCTTTTAAACAGATGCTGTTTGCTTGATCAAAACGTCAAACGGGTGGGGTTGCTCACACAGTTGGCACCTTGATATCCAAACGGGTCAGAGTTTGGCGCACGAGTGGAGCGATCTGAGATGAAGCCAACACATGCCAAAGATTCAAAAGCCAATGGCGCTCCTTCAGAGTACCTGAAGAGACTCTCTCCCATGTGGAACACTTCCCTCTTGTCGAGAAGCCGAAAAAAAGAATGCAGTCATGCTGCGCCAGAGGCCCATGGATCACCCATGGCCCAAGCATGCCCTGCGTGGTCCAAGAGCAACAAGTGGTCCTGGCGCGACTGGACTCGTGGTGACAGGTCTCCGGTCCTGGTGACAAGTGTCGTCCCCTGCCTTCGGTTTGCATCACCACCATGGGAGGTTTAAGAGTTCATCACCTTTCAATTTGGCCCATTGGCCCTGAGAAGATCAAGAACCTCCATCTTCTGGACTGGATTCAACGTGTTTTCAAAAGTTGTTCGAGCAGGGGACAGCCACAGCCACGACCCAAGAGCGTCTCATCCCCAAACATCCCCAAACCCACCTCCTCTCCAAGCAGGCAGCGGTCCTTGCCACAACTCACCGACCGGATCAGGGGTCGTTGTCGTGGGCAGAGCAGAAGAGGATGGGAGCCGCCTGCAGGGGATGGTTTTGAGCTTCTGGCACTTGGCGAAGGTACCAGGGCCAGGAGCCCCAAAAAGGTCGAAGCGGCTTCGACACAGGTGGTACAGGTGGTCCAAGTCACCACGGTCATGAAGGCAAGCCCTGATTCAGAGACCCTAGGATTCCAACCACCTTTAATTAAAGAGGCTGTACCGAACATTCCCGAACAACCTTCGTTTTAGTCTGGACTTTACACTACAAAACCAGGTCAACCATCTCTTTAATGGTCGGAACGGAAGACGAACTGGGAGAGATTGTCATAGGTTGTCCAGTCATGTAGGTCAGTTGATTCCTGAACCCCCCCAATTCAGAATGGTGTTTACCATGTATATATACTACCATGTGTTATCTCTTCATGTGGAGGCTTTGATCAGATTCGCTAGCCCCGGTTCCCGGGAAGGCTTGGCCCCACCGGCCCCCCACGTGTGGGGTCGGACGCCACGGGTGACGTCCGACCAGCTGGGTCGCCCGGAATGTGTTGGTGGGTTGATGAGGCGATTCTTAGGGTACCGCCTGATCTCTGGGCAGATTCGTGCAGTTCTTCAGAGCGTTTTGAGTCGGGTCGTGGGTCTGTGGAAGGCTGTCACCCTCCACCCGAACCCAGCATGGTTCCCTTATTTCGGTCACCAGGTTTGGACAAATGGATTCCCCACAGACATCCAGACCCCTAAAAAACAAGGAGAGGCTTCATTCCTTCCCTAGAATCTAGAAGGTTTTCCTCCATATTCCAAATAAGTGGGTGTGTAGTGTGTGTGTAAAATAGGGAGACCTCACTGGAGACCTCCCAAAGATCTCGTGGAAGAAGAGAAATAGACAAAACACCTGTCATTGGTTAGGGGTATCTCAGTATCCCGATTAAAATACCTATACCTATAAATTACACACCCAAGTCAGTTCTCCTGTCCCTTGGCAAACCATCCACTGCGCGCGGCGGAAGAAAATCATGACCTCCGCAGTGGAAGAGCTCCTCGAGCTGCTCGATGCCTACAGTCGGCATCCAAGACCACACGGTCAGCGGGTTGCGGGGTCCCCCAATGGGAAGAGTCCAAACTCCAATGGCTTGTCATCAGACATTGGCAGCAAAAGAAAGAAAGAAAGAAAGAAAGAGAGAAAACAGAGAAAAAAGAGAAAAGAGAGAAAGAGAGAGAGAGAGAGTGTGTGTGTGTGGCCAAGCCACAAAACAACGGTGTTGCAAGCTGCAAGGAATTTGCAGAAGAATCATCCCGAGCTCCGTTTTGACCAACCAAACAACATGATATGATATCAATTGATATCATATGATATCATGTGTCTCAGTCTTTTTGCCCTGGCTTTTGGATGCTTTTGGAGCCCTCAAGCAAAGGCATAGAGGCCTTGCCTAAAAAGAGATCATAGATTTTGACATGAAGCCACCAACTCACCCAATACATCTGTGATTAGACTGTCCCTCACACATCCTTTTATCCCCCATCCTCGGCTCAAACATCACCATCCACGCAGTGTATTCGCGCCTCCCTCAGCTCTTTGTCGGCCTCTTTCAGAGGAAGCAGTCGTTCGGTCGTCAAACTCCAGAGGTTCAAAGCCAAAACGGCGGTCTTGAGATACATCATGTTCCAACTACAACTAGCAAACATCGAAACTCTCAAAAACGGTGATGCCGGAATGAAAGAATTCGCGAGAACTCGCAGGTGTCTGAACAAAGCATTTCGGAAAAAGAGCTGGTGGTGGCGGAGTTGGGGATAGCTTCAGGCCTGATGCCAAGACCAAGGGCTGCCAAAGCACTCCCATGCTGGGCCGAAGCAAGGCTTCCTCAGTGAAACGTTTAAATGGGAGCCTCAGATTGGGTGAAAAAATCACTGGTGTTCATTCCTTCCCAAATGCGCGGTGGATAGGTGTGCAAATATGGCCCACATGACCGGGCGGATTCAGCAACAAATATATAGTCATCGTTATCATCCCAATCCCCCGGTCTATTTGTGAGATGTGCTCGTCCAAAACGTTTTTGCTCGCGTACTACGCTGCCGCATGTCAGCGCGTGTCTCACTTCTTAAATCGCCACATGGGTTGGGGAGATGTCCTGACTTTTGCTGAGTCCATGACAGCATTTTTTTATGACCATCCGAGCGGTTTTAGGAACTCATGACTAAACTTACTGTTTGGAGCAAGCTCTGTCCTGTTTCCATCAGTCGGAGAAATACGAGTCCCAACAGTACCCCGTATATCACATGTTGCTTGACTCGTTGGCTTTTTGGATGGCCAAAGGCTCCGTGCGCTCCTGCAGAAACAAGCGATGCAATGGGCAGGCGGGTCCCACCGGCGGTGCCGGCGTGGAGGGCATCCGCGTCACGGCCTCCTGACGTGACTGGCGTGCAGCCCATAGTGATGTCCGCTCGAAAACGGAAAGGCTAGAGGGGTCAGCGGTTTACAAACTGGAGGACGCTACTAGGAGCAAAGGGCATCGCTACTAGCAGCAAAGACGCTATGAACGGGGCTCATGGCCTTACTACTAGGAACAAGAAGCTACTAGGAGCTTCTGCCATGGTACTGTAGTAAACAATTGGTGGTACACGACACGGGGAGTACAGCCATCGATGGGAGCATCTATCACCTCTGGTTGGTGATAGACTAAGGGACCAACAAGGGGGATGCGAGGAGAGGTCGGCCTCCCTCCCTCCCTCCCTCCCTCCCTCCTCCAAATTCTTCGGTCCAGTTTAGTGAACCCCATGTCGAGTCTCTGCTTTTGAAACTGCAGCGACTTCCCGCTTTGAGACGAAACCTGCGACTTCCCGCTTTGAGACCAAATAACAGCGGCGCTCGAACCAGGCGGCCCGGGTGGTTTGGTCCGTTTCTCCCACTACCCGGTCCCGACCGCCGGGACCGTCACACCGTCCCCCCTCCTCGTTCTCGACGTGTTCCAGCAAGCGCTGCAAAGCCACCACCTTGGCGATGGCCTGACTTCCAGAAAGGAAGCGCTGGATCAAGCTGAAGAAATCTGAGTAAAGCTGGTACACTCCTTGGAATCATCATGGAAGTGGAAAATTGAAAACCACCCGTGTCTGAAGGAAAATGGTCATCCAAAGTCCTTCCATGATTCCAGCGTACCAGCTCTTGGACACGGAAAGAGCGGTCCAAATCGTAAGGGTTCAGATCATGTGGCACCCATCATGTCCTACATTGGGTGTTTGGATTGTTCCTTTTGACAAGTCACCCAGTTCATCCCAGTTCATACCTTTTGTATCCTTTCTTTCCATCCCAGTCGTTCATCAGAACTTCTTACCATGTTGTGGTGTTCACTTTGACAATGACGAAACAGGCAACCCTCCACACCTTCATCTTCCGCGAGGCTTGCGCCAAGCACGCCAGCGGCTCAGAGGCTAAACTTCCTGAGAGCACCTGCCAATGAAAAAAATCAGAGACATTCACAGGCGCATAAGCTGGCGTAATTGATCACCCTAAGCAAAACCACGTCGGAAATGTTTGGAAGCGGTGAAGGGACTTACCTCATTTGGAGACCATGCCAGATATATCGTGCAGCGGGTGGGATATCTTCTGCGTTCCACGATTTCGATTTGGGATAGCTCAATGAAGTGCACTCCATGAAATAAATACTTTGGATTTTGGAGGTTTTCCACATCCATGATGATTTCAGGGAATGTAATGGTATGGTAACCTGGTAACTACTATAAAGGGCTACCCAGGTACTTGGGATCATCTGATACGCCTCCAGACAAAGTCTGGACCGCAACACCTGATTGAAGGAAGATTCCGATGGTCCGTCAGGCTTGCAAGGAGTGCCGGTTTGTTCCAAGTCCAATAAATTGCCCACAACATTTGGAGAAGCAGCTACAGAGATTCAAGGTGAATTTCTGTGTTTATGCATGGAGACGATGTTGGATGATCCTACGACCTACGACGGGGGTCGGGTCAAAAATGATGGTTGGCAAAACAGGCGAAACCGAGACCCAACCAGCCTGTACCAGGAGGTCCTTCAAACGAACTGGGTCGAAGAAAACCAAACATGTGCCTCGGCGCCTGTGTTTTGAACAAAACACGGGAGTTTCACAGAGCTCCTTGAAGGCTAGAACGCTATAAGATTTTGTCAGTTCTGCTTGTGAACTGCACCATGGCCACCCCCAATCAGTTGTGGATTGCATGCCTTGCTTTGACAACACGGGCCATCAATTTGGCAAAAGCAGAGAAACCCTCAGTTCGGCAAATCTGACTTGACCTTTCGGTTCCCACACAATTTTATGGAACATGAGTTTTTCCGGAGAGCGCCTGAGCGAAGGGTTCTTTTGAAGCAAAGCAGGCGCAAAGACATGAGCATTATTTCTATGCTTAAAATTACATAGCATCACAGCTCATCAACTTACATCCGCACAGATCCAGAAATGCAAATCTTCACATCTGCACATCATCACATCCGCACATATCCAGACATGCACATCTGCACATTTCACACCTGTACATACGCCCAAATAAAACCGCCAAACTCACATGGGATGTGCTCCAAAGTTTTCGCTGCAGCCTGCAACAGCAAGGAATGAACGCTGTCATCGATCAACTTTTGGAGAAACTCGCCAACATGTGCGGAGCCCCGCTGTCTAATCAAGAATCCCCTTCTTCACAAAGAGGAGGAAACTGTCACGCATGTCTTCAACTTCTGCCTTTTCACTCAAGCGAAGTGAAGGCAAATCCACTGCCAAGACCTCTTCGATTGCATGGACCTGCATGGCCAGATCTCGTGCAGTTCTTCCACCCCGTCCTTACCGGTGGACTGAATTGAGCGTTTGCCATAGTACCTTGCGACGTAAAGACTTGCACGTGGAGCACTGGTGGCAAAGGCATGTTGGAAAACACTGATCAAGCAGTGCATTCGGGTGGCATCAGGGCATCCATGGCTTGAAGAACCTCCTCCATGCTCGGCTGCTCCAACAACAGAACAACATCGGAGCAGAGACAGGGTTGCACAAACTGCCACCCTCACGGCTGTGAGTTCTTGATAGTTCTTGATTGACCATGTCCAAATCTCAGCGTTCCAACTCTCGTCAATGGTGTCATGCATGCTTCTCAGACAAGGCACTTGAGTTCATCCTATGAATTTGACAAGGAAACCTTGCAAAGACGTGTCGGTTGGCCACAACACTCTGCACACGGCCTTCCATCGTACAAACAATTTTCTTCCATGGGGCATCTGTGCAATCTCGGCAACCCGAACGGTGGTTCATGTAGTCTGGCTGTAGATCTGAAGTAATTGACGTATAGGAGGAGAGACAATGTGTTCCGTGCCACCAGATGCAGAGTCCTGGGGGTTAAAGACAGCATCTTTCTTTCGGGTAGACTAGAAGCTTGGGCTCAACTATCCAGTTATTGAGAGGCATAGGCATAGTCCCTAGGAAGAGTCAGGGTGGTCACTTCTAGTGACTTCCTGGGAACTGATGATGTTGTGACATATTGTTCCTCTTGAAAATGAAAGTCCAGCCACAGTGGACCCTAATCAACATATTTCTAGAGAAGATCAGCTTGATCACGACACAACAGGCCAAGCCAGCTTGCAGGTACCACCCTGCAAGCTGGCAGGCCACCCAAACTCTAGGTCAGGCACTTGGAGGGCGGGGTTTTGCAAAAGCAGCTCTGCCACCTACTCAGCTGCCAAAGCTTCCTTTAAGCTGCAGGACACAAAGTAACAAAATAACCAGGGAGCAAGGAAGGAGGAGGGTTAGTGTGCTGCTGCACTTGGGCAGCAGGCTGGCCAAGTAGCAGGCGCGAAGTCGCCTGCAAGCCGACTAGCTCACGCCTGAACACCAGCACAACACAGCATTGGGTCTCTTGCTGCTGCAACTTGCTATATAACATATAACATAGGCTTTCTGATCGCCGACTGCAGGTTCGAGCAGGCCATGTCACATTGATGGATAAGTTCCAGTCTGAGGCCCAAGTCAAGAGATAAACCAATCCAATCACAACTGCGACTAACAATTAAGATCAAAAAGAGTGGTCCGAGTGAGGGTCCCTAAGTTACTAAGATAAGGGTCAAGGTCGCAAAATGCGGCCTGACCTGGGCAGTGGTGCGGCTGCGCTCTTGAAGGTGCTGCTGGGGCAGCTCCGGCTTATTGGCGCCAGGTCACGCTCGCCGCCGGAGCAAACAAATTAACTATACTATCATGGCAAGCAAGGCCCTTCTGTGAAAGAAGATGCCATGTATTTTATTCATTAATGCAGTCCAACTTTGAAGGACTACTGCCTGTGAGCAGATGTCAAAATACAACCTTGCCCACTTCAAACACAAATTTCTAAGATTTCCGGCACGTGTTCCATGTTTGAGAGCTTGTTTGATTGCGATGAACCTCCTTCCTCTGCGGTAACTGAGAAGCTATAAATTGTTTGAAACGCCAGGTCTTGACTACTTATACAACGCAACTTGATGTCTTTCCTGAAAATCCTATTCCCTCATCTATCGAACTGCTACCGGACCAGTGGATCTCTCAGAACTCAAGCGGCAAGAGCTGTTGTCCCTCCTTGTCCGATCCCTTCCGAACCTTCCTCCCGTCCTCGGGGATGGCAGAAAGAAACGCAGGTCCACCTGCCATCCCCGACGACTTCAGGCGCTCGCGACATCGCGCGCGGTCCGTGCAGACTCCCTCGGTGTGGGGGGCAGTTCCACCATGGGCAGTTCGAGATGCCGATATGCCACACAGCGAAGACATCTGAGAAGTGCATACTCGCATACTGACATTGCAATTGTGACCAGAATTCTGTCAGTTTGAAAAGGTCAATGGTATTATATGAATTATATGCTTCGTTTCAGCTGATTGATTACATGTTGATTGTACTTTTTTTGCTGAATATACAAATCCACAGTAGGAACACGACTCAGTGAGTACAGCCACTCATTTGGTCGTTTGGGGATGGAACCGCTTTCTTTCTTTCACACCGACCCTCCCAACGCCGCGATCGCGGCGATCGGGGGTTTGGACTCGACCCATGTGAGACACCGGTGTTCCCACCGAACATGAAAGAGAATAGACGAATCCCCGACATGGTCCCGGTCAATCTACCAAGAGTGAAAAGGATGAAACACGCCGGTTAACGGTTGCTCGGTCCTTGGTCCAGTAAAACTCACACTGCGGTGGATCCAAAGAGGGAAAGGTCTCCTTCTCAATTCTCCTGGGAGAGTTTGAGTCCATTTCGATGCAACATGTTCATCCTCCTTGTTCTTTCGGCACAAAACACCAGTCCCACCGAGAACTCATCTTGGAACACACCAGTCCCACCAAGAACCACCGAACACACGAACTCATCTCGACTCATCTCGAAGTACGTGGCCTCCACGCCGGAAGAAGCTACCTGGGAGCAACGGTCTCTCGTCCAACGGAGCGGCGCATGGCGAGTCTCCGAAGCCCCCGGCGCCGCGGCCGAGTCGAGGGAGCGAGTGTTGGGCGAATTGGCTCATGGGCCCATGGGATGCCATGGGATATCCATGCAACTGTGACTAGATTCCTACAGTGATTCAAAAGAGTTCAAACCCACAAATGTTTGGGCACCAACTATTTGTTGCTCTCAAGTTCCAAGAAACAAGTCCAATAAGAAACGGTCCCGTGAAAATTGGTGGAGTGGTGGCAAACCTCCGAAAAAATGGCTTTGACTGTTTGGAGGTATCATTTCAGGATTTCATACCCTTGTCAAGGTAGTTTGGGATCACGACGCCCTGTTTCTTGTTTCCCAGGCTCCTGTGGCATGAAAGGTGGAAAAGACTTCCAGGATGGCTGCAAACACTGTCGCGACTTCGCCGCTCGCGAACTGGAAGACTTCTAAACCACCCACCCACCCACCCACGCACCCGCCTCACCCACCCACCCCAGTCATGCACGCACGCAGGCATGCACTCACTCACACCCTCATGTTCATCCATTCTCCAACCCGACCAGGGCGGGTGGAACCCAATGCCTCCCGCCCTTCGCGAACCGCTTCCCTCGCTCCAAGCGACCGAAGCCCTGCCGCACCTCGCGGTGCCTGGTCCGGTCCGGCGAAGTGAAGGGCGGTGCAGAAAAAGGGGGTCTTTGGGTCAGGCGGCTTCTTTGCTATGTGTATTCCGGGTATTCCGTGAAAAAGAAAAAGGATCGCTTTTTGCAATCTTTTCTCAGGGTTGAACTTGGAACGTCGTGAAATGTTTGGTCTTACTCATTGAAACTCGGCATTTGGGCCTAGTTCGGACACTCCTCCCGGCTGGTTGCAGACATGTATTTGGTTGGTGAAACGTGGTGTGAAACGCTTTGCAAAGTAGCCCATTAGATCTTGTAGCTTGGCTTTGATGCCCAGCCAAGGTGTTACACCAACCTGCAAGGTGTCAGCACCGTCCGCCTGCTGGGCACGGCGCTCAGCACCGCGCCGACCTCACCGGACCGGAGGAGGATGACACCGTGGCACTTAAGCTTCAGGTGAAGATGCATCCAGGGCGATTGATTCAGCAAGAATTGGTCACTGTTTACTTACGGTAGAGTAATCTGTAGTACTTCTATAGTAATTACTTCCCTAAGAATCCGGACTGGCCTTCAGAAGAAGTGCAAGCAACAAGCTAACAAGCGCGATGTGGAAACCATGAAAACACCTGGGTCCGTTTTAAGTAGCCAGGTACAGTAGCAACCACAATTTGCGTGTGTCCCCTTGCATTGGGTTCTCACTTTTTACACACAGCCCGTGTCCATCCAAACTTCTTGCAATCACAAGGCTTGAGAAAATCCTTTCCGCTTTGCAAAACGGAAGCAGAACGGAATGGGCAGCGTTCCAGGCAGCCCTTTCCAGTTTAAGCAACAAACATTCACCCCTGGTAAGGCCAGTGGATGATGCAAACACCGTGATCAGTCCAGGCCGCTGTGAGTGGGGACTTCTCTGTCCAAAACCCTCATGCGACGCTTTTATCAAGTGGTTCTTCAACCTATCCAGCTTCCATGGTCTTCCCATCCAACTCCCAGGTTGCCTCGGCCAGCGAGGCCATCGCATCAGGGCGCCTGGGAGCCTCCCTGGATGTGTCGAGTGGTCGGCAGAGGGCCTCGACTAAAAAATACAGACCTTCCTTTTGTTTCATTCAGGGTCAATCCCTCTTTTTGTGGTCATTGCAGGCCGTGGAGCCGTTCATTCTGTCATTTCATCATTCTCCCATGAGTTCACAGGGACGCATCTGTTTGGTTATAGGGAAAATCATCCATCCGACTTCAAACAGATCGAAACAAATTCCCTTACACCTTTGTTCAAGCAGTTCATTGAATCCAATGTGTCTCCATCTCATTTGGGGTCTTTGCATTGCATTCTGTTTCTGTGTGCAGTTTCAATCCCCAAGAAACGAGCGAAACTCGCTGATCCTTGTCACCTTGCAATGAACCTCCGCATCCCATTGAACCGCCTGTCAAAGCCCGCACGGCCCGCGCTGGCGCTGGGAGGCGGAGCTCCAAGCGGTATGGAGTCCTGAAGGCGTTTGTTATTTGTTTTGGGATCAGCGATCTATCACGGATGGTGATGGATTTAGATGAAACAAAAACATACAAAAACATGTTTGGAGCTGTAGATCACGACTTGGGATATCGACTCGGGATGTAGGTGATGCTACCCGGTAGGCGATATCGTGATTTCTATCAACAAACAGACATGGATGTGAACACATGAGGACTTTGAATGACTTTGACTCATTTTGACTTCAAAAGTAGTGAACGTTGAACTTTTCACAGGCTTTGTGCAGCCAAAAGTGTCTCGCATCGCTTTTTACAAGCCATGACAACCGATCCATGTCGACCTCATTTTGACTGCACCCAGCGTGGCCACACACCTCAAGGTCTTCCGGGCATGTTCAGTGCCCAGACATGACCCGAGAAAGATCCGCATGGACTCATGGAGAGGTGTCTGAGGATGTCTGACTTCGAACCAATCCCTGGGGTGTTTTTAGGGACTGGGAAAGGGCGGTCTTCACACAGCGTCTGGGTAAGTCTCACTTCTGGGAATCTTCAACCTCTCGAACCGACACGGCCGAAGAACGCCCCACGCGATGGGCCCCGGCACCCGCCACAGTGAGGCCCGGACGGCGATCAATCCCCCCGAAACCGTTTGGGCCGGATGTCTTTTCAGTCGACAGCCCGAACGGGGCAGACTCAACAACGTCGGTCCCTGGACTCGTACCCAGGTGCAGATTCGGGACAGCACGAGTCCTATCCGAATTCCTGTTGCACTCTCCGGGCTTCTGAAAAAAGGAAGTAAAAACAAGCAAGCAAACAAACCAAACAGCAACGCCTGTTGCTCTATCCGGTCTTCTGAACTAAAGATGCTTGAGTATGTCTGGTATATGTCTGGTAGTAGTCCCAAGAAAGAAAAGGGTCGATTGCTTCCAATGATGTTCTCCCCTTTTCGGCCCCTCCAGATTCGTCCTCTCGAGCTGTGGTGGCGCTGCCTCCGCGAGCCAGACGAGCCGCTCCACGGATTGGAACCCAATACAGTGGTTTCAGAGTAGATGGCACAAACCCCTACATGTCTTTCAGATGGAGGTCCAACAAAAAAAGACACCAAACTTGGGGATTGTGCCATCTACTCTGAACCCCACGGTGCACCCAAGAAAGTCCGTTCTCCTCTCGTAAAGTATGCGACACAAGCGATAAGAAGTATGCAGCACAAGGTGTCGAGCCTCCAGAACTGGCGTTGTCTTTTGTCTTCTTCTCGGATGTGCGCGGCCTACCCAAGCCAGCAGTGCATGACCCGAGCGTAGGCCGAGGATTCTCCTCCCGCAAATGGATATGCAAAGCATGTAGAAGATTGTAGAACAACTGTGATTCACAAGAGTGTTGAGAGCCGGGTTTCATGTGGCTGCGCTTCTCCTTGTGGCATCCAAACACAGGTCATGGCCCTGCTTGAAGCCGAAAAAACACTCGGCATTGGCAATGAAGTCTTCCTTCCACATGTCCACACCCCGTCCACACCCCAAAAATTGCCCAAGCTTCACATGGAAAACACTTCGACATCTCTTCAGGTGCGGTTCAAAAGTTCAATCCGTTCAAACCTGGATTAACCATAAAATGCGGTGCGGGTTCAATCCAGAAATAATTATCAAAACATCAACACACTTCACCCAAAGGGCCATCACCTCCTTCTCAGCAGGGCGAAGCCCAGCCCGCTTTCGCCCAGCCCGCGCTTGATCGCCCGCCTCGGTAAGCCCCAGGTGGGCGAACTTGGGCCTTCCGTCCACGGCGGCGCCGCCAACCGGGCGAACGAGACGGTGTACGTCCTCCTTCCCGAGGCGTGAGCTGTGAAGTCCAGCCCTACGTCTCGGTCCTGGGTGCATATGGGAAGCACAAAACCCAAGACCCAAGATCAGTTGTTTGTCATATGGGTATGGGACACATGGGACCCCGGATCTTCGCATCCAACCATGCAACATGTCTGTCCAACTTGGCTGGTTTGATAGATGAAAAAGCAGAACGTGCAAGCACAAGTGGAAGCTCTAGGTATTTAAACTCCTATTCGCACATATCACCACACGCAACATCGAGTCTTAGGACCATGGAACGGACACAACAATCGCTGCATCGCATCTATCGTCCTGGGCATCTGGTATCGTTCCGGGCCCACTGTAATGCTTGAGTCTCAGTCCAAATCTCATGACAAACCTCAACATCACTCAAGGTGCAGCAAAAAAGAGAACACCAGGCAGCGTGCGCCCTGCTCTTTGTTCGGTTTGACTGCCGCTGTATAACGTGTGTATGCTTTATCTAGCATATAAACCCTACGGGTTCAAAGACCCAGTAAACCTGGTCCTTTGCCTCATTGAGTAGTGTTTTGGATGACCAACTCCAGTAAAATGATGTCGAACTGCCCTGTAGGGAAATGCACATAGATGAGTATGTCTGGGTGACTTCTTCTCACCTTTGGTTCCCTCTGCGTCTTATCCTTTCTTGCTCTGCTTTTCTTTGGACTTTAGACCAGCATTTTCAACATGTTGCCTTGTTGAAGTCAGCACACCCTTGTTTTTCTTAGGTTGCTCAAGTATCTGGGTCCATTTTTCCAGCATGAGCCGCTGCTCACTTGGTCCCTTCGGCCTACATCAAAGAAGTCCACTGGGAGGAGATCCTGAGCAAACTGACGAGACAAACTTATACGACAAGATGGGTGGGTGTCTCCTCAACCTTGAGAATGGCTGCTGACGAGAGCAAGGACATGTATGGTACGTATTGTCTTGTACTCACAAAATCTGGAACACTACCCAATAGATGCACCATTCATCCCTGTAGAAGTTGTAGAAGTCGGGACATCTTCCATGCACTCTATGACTCTATGTATCTCGAGTAATGCCGGATGTTTCCATGTGAGGTAGAGTTTGGTCAATGGAAACAGTCAAAACATATGAAATAGAGGTGAAAAGGAAACGACATGAGCACCGTTCGGGTCACCAATGGACTAGCCGTGACTAGCTTGCATGACTAGATCTTTCGAAGGACACTCAACAGTCAAATCAGACAGGAAGTCATGTTGAGAACAGCGAAGAAAACATGTCAAGAAACCCAAAAATCCGGATATGGTGGTCCCCCGGGCTACTTCGACTCAGGGAAACGAGCGGATGCTCCGAACCAAATCCCGGTTTCTCCCGGACTCCCCATGAAAAGCTCCCCACCAGCTCGGTCTCCACCGGACTTCCGAGCAGCCCCCAGTCCGTTCGTTCGGACGGATGGGCCGTGGTTGGCTGAGCCCGGAGGGACAGCCTCACATGATTCATAGAACCACCAGGGTCACCAGTTGAAGTGGTAAAACCGCAACTCCCTGTTGAATGGTAAAAGCTCTTCATCAGAAAAAGATGCAGAAGGAGAAGGAAGGTGAAATCTAATCCATTCTAATCCCAATTCTACCATCTACCTGAATAATTAATCAATGAATAATCCCCCTCAAGACCTTTGCCTCCCTCTTCACCCCAACTCCCATTGTGCTTCTCCCCTTCCTCCCCAAGCTTCTCCAGATGTGGACGGAACTCCCGCCAGTGTAGTGGCCGCCGCGGCTCGGGCCGCCATCACCAGCGCATCCAAACAGGGTCGGCCTCTTTGAAGCTTCAAGACTTGCCCCAAGAACTGAGTGCAGCGCCATACTAGTCACAAGGGCATCGCTACTCGGAACAAGTGCATCGCTACGTTCGTATCTAGAAGCTACGTTCGTAACGCCTCGCTACAAGTGCATCCAGTGTGCGTTCCCCAAATCCTCGACGGAGGAACCCTCACTCGGAACCCTCAGAAGTGTCGAACTCGGTGGGTGAGTACAAACCCATTTTCGACTCTCACCCTGGAATCGGGCTGCTTTATGCCGTTTTCAATGTTTTTCCGGAGCGTCTGAAAATAACTCAACACAAACTGCCGGCACTGGACTGGCTTGGAGCCTCGAGAAGTGGTTCTGAAAAAATATCGTTTGGAATTCCTTTTCTCAAACCCACCTGCTTTGACTCGGTGAGAAGGACCTGGATTGCTATCTGGCTGGACCTGTTTTTCAAGGCACGCATGGCCAGTCAATATGGGATGCCAGGAAGGCGATTCTGTCCAGAGCCTGCGGTCTTCTTGGCCCACGACCACTGGGACCGGCAGAGCTGCATGCATATGCTGTAGTGCTACATTCACCCATCAGTTAGCCTGGTTTCTGGGGTCAATGTAGGCAGAACTGGCTGCGGGTCAAAGCCATGAGACCTTGGCTGACCCACGTGGGACCTTCAAGACACGCTGGTGGGGCTCCAGGTGTTCACCCCAGAACAAGTGCCAGAACGGTCGCCTCGCAAACGCCCCGCCTCGCGCCGTCTTGGCCTTGACAGGGGTCTGAGGCCGGACCTGCTCACTCCTGGGATCCTGGGAGATTCGAAGCACATGCGAAAGTGTCGAGTCGAATCGATTCGAGGTGCGAATCGAATGCTGCTAGACTCTGGTCGATCGATGTGGCTGGCGGAGTTTCGCAACAGACCATGTTTAGAAGTCCAGGTCATAACACAGCGCGTGTGGGCCGAGGTGGAAGGACGCCCCCCAAAAAAAAGAAAGATGCCCTCAACAACGAGCATCCTATTCAAGTTGGGGTGTGTCTAATTACTGGAGTTGACCGCAATGCTCGAGGGCGGCTGAGGGTGCCATGTGAGTGTGTTGTTTACCTTCACTTAAGACACAAGGACAACATTCCACGGCATTGTCCATAAATTCCACTGAATGTCTTATTTACATTCTTCTGAAAACCACTGGAAGCCTGGAATTGGTCCGAGGCTCAACGCATCTCAACGCCCGGTCGATGTTATGTTCAGAATGTGACAGTGATCCACAGAATGGTGCACACTGCAGGATGTTCATCTGGGAGGTGATAGAATCGTTTTGCCCTCGCATTGTCCTGAATCGTTTTTAGATGAACCATGGTGCCATGGAGCACCAGCTTTCAGCCACCCCATCATCATGATTCCATGCTCAGTACTCAGTGCTCAAAGCAACCAAATCAAGCCTTGATCGTTGATCAACTGACTCACATAACATGGGAAACATCGCAAACGCCTCACGGCACCCTTGGCTCCTTGTGAGTTTGACTTGGCGCGCTGCCAAGTGACGCCTCTGGCACATCCTTCTTGCTGTCAAGCCTGTCAGGTTCTCTGGTCCGCTCCATGCAGGTGTCTTCCTGTCACTCATTCGGTGTCGTGGTGCAATCCCCTCAGTGGCATCACTGCAGGATGTGGGTGGAGAGTCGAGGCTTTCATCATCTTGTATCCACGTTCATGATCCCAGTTGTCAATGATGGAAAACCATGAGGAAAAACTATACCAGCATAGACCCCAAACAGCGTCAGCATTTTTTCGGCGTCGGCGTCAACTCCGAAAATTCCAATGTTGGTGGAAACGAATGCAAGTACACTTTTCTAAAGCCTCCAGCTGTTTGACAAGAGGAGGACAAGGCCCGGACACAGAGCCGGACCACAGAGCCCAGCCACAGAGTTCAGGGGCGCCGCCAGTGAGTGTGGCCAGCTCTATTTTTCTAAGATAGAACCCCAACAGTAAACTGTTTGGGGAAAAAATCACTGCCCCCATGCGAGGGGGCTTCTCACCACCAGCCGCTTGGCACCAACTCGCCTCATGGACGGCAGCGCTCGAGGACGAAGCCTCGGCAAAGTCAGTCATCTGTGGTTTCGGGGGCCACGTGAGCCCGGCAACGAAGAGAAAGAAAAGACACAAAAGAAAAGAAAAGAACAGAAAAGACAGGAACCGTTTCCACATGGTCCAAAGGTCGGCTTTCGCACATACCACCGAAACCAGGTCGTTGTTCAGCCGACTTACGTCCGCATGTTCAGGTCTCCAACACCACGGAAGTCGTGGACCGTGGACGTCGGGCGCCACCGACCGGACGGGCGCGACCTCCTCGCACCCGTGGGATGCGAAGGGTTCGCAACACATCGGGTTTGGGAACCGGGTCCGGACCCCATGTCGGTGGACCAAGTCCGACCCTGCGTTTCGAGGTCGGGCCTCTGATAGGGATTTTAGACTACAAAGCCATGTCAACCAGTTTTTTAAATGGTCTCTGAAGGCTAAGGTAAAGCAAAAAAGAGGATGTGGCGGATGTACGAGTACGCTACGCCACGCTGCGCACGAGACGCACGAGGCTTCCCACTGGCCCGGATCTCACGCCGCACGCCACGCGGCTCGTCACGTCAACGATGACCGTCCGTTCGTTTCAGCGGCTCGCTGCGGCTGCTGGTTCGAAGCACACTGAGGCTCCCCTGCTGAGGGGATGGACATCCTGCCAGGAATTGATCAATGGCCCTTGTCGACATGGCTAATCAGCGTCGATGGAAGACATTGAAGACATCCACGGAATCTTTCGAATGCAAGTGTCCCTGATCTGATCTTGCAATCCCTGCAACCGCAACGATGTGTGACATGAGATGTGAAATGGTGTGAAGTCTTCCGGAGTCTTCCGTTTTGCACCCTCTTGCAGCTCGGTTTCAATATAATATGGCAAGCTTAAGCTCAGTAGAATCAGATAGGTATGGTGACTCACTAGGTTTCCTCACTCTCCATGTGGTCTTGGTACATCTGTGGGTCCCGGCCCAACAACCAAACGGACAGCCGGAACATCCTCGGAGTGGTCTCCCTTCACGCCCTCGCCCTCGGAGTGCTAGGTCATATAGCAGACGGGGACGAAGCGGGAACGAAAGCCAGAGAATCCGTTGATCATTCCAAAACCATGCAAGCACGAAAATGACCATCGATGGATCCCCCGAAGATCAAGCACCATCAAGCAACCGACCTTAAGCCTTAAAACGGCCATGATCCCATCACAAAATAATCAACCAACCAATAGTAAAAGGCCATGTATGATCCTCCCTTCCTTCCATCCTTCCTTCCGAAACCCTTCCTTCAAAACCCTTCCTTCAAAGCGGAAAACCTGCTACGGCGAGGAACTACGAGACGATCTCGCCTGCCAAGGCAGCTGCTGCTCGGGCGGACTGTGCCGCGGTGCTTGCAGCCACGATCTCAGCCGAATGAACTCCAAAAACACGCTGAAAAAGTGTAGAAAGCTGAAAAAATGCAAAAGAGAGTTCTGACGCTCCGTCCACGATTCGTCTTCACGACCGGTCTCGATGAATCCATCGCCCAGTCTCGACGCACTACCAACTGAGGCACTGGCTGCTTCAGCCAAGCCTTCCTGACGGCCTGGAGCAAGACGCCAGGAAGGCTTGTCAGTCTGACTGGCTGTTAGATCACACAGGCAAACACTCTGGCACTGGCCAAATCAAAGATCCAAACAGCTTCATGATCTGTATATGGGTGTGTGTTGGACATGGGAGACCTCCAAGGCGGAATGAGGAAAAATCAACAGAAACCTCAGATCGTTTTGAGGGTGCTCCAGGACTGTGAGCCGCGCTTTTACCGGCTCCTGATCCATGACCTCCAGAGCCCCCTGAACCTCCTGGAATCCCACTCAAAGGCTTCTTGGACGGCTCCGGGGATCCTGCCTGAATGCTTCCGGGGAGCCTGATCCGACGAGGGCATCGGCATGAAAGGGAAAGGTCCAGGGGTTTACGGCTTTAGAGCGCCAAAGAAACTGCTATCCCAGGAGTCACAAACAGGTGGTGTTTAGTCCCTGAGTGAGTGGATAATGGGCACCCCTAACCTCCATTAAGCACCCCTTTGTGACTGCTGGTCCTTTTGGTTAGCTTGTCGCCAAACAGACGTGACATGTTCTAAATACAGAGTTCTTTTGCTGTTCCGCTCCTTAAGGGAAGGCGGGCAGCCCTGTCGGTTTTCCTGGTCAGTTTTGGGACCGGTCAAAACGTGCAATGGGCTCTTTTCGGTACAGTATATATAGAAAGAACGGTCCTCTTGATCATCTTGCCTGAAAGGATTGGACGGGTAAGTGCTGCAAGTGATCATTGCTCAGTGTCCCATGTCTGGTATATGTACAGTAACCCTAAACAAGGGAAATGGTGACCATTTCCCTCATGTCGCCCATATGACATGCTGAAGGATTCTGGGTGATGATAGCCTGCGAATACCCCGCTGGTGATGGGAGGGGGCTACAGAAATGTTGCTGGCCGGAATGCTGTTCAATCGCATGATCTGCAATGACTCGCAAATAGTTTTGCGTTTGGAGTCTCTACTTGATGATGAGGCCTTTATGTTGAGGTCAAAATGCCCCAAGTAGCAAACATGCGGTATTTTCCATTACCAGCAACATTGGATGATGATGGTTAGGTTGCAGGACACCCTGTCGACATACCTCCGGTCTACTAGAGTCTACTGCTTTCTGGTCTATTCTTCCTACGCACAGACACCCTTTTACCGACTCTTAGACTTAGGCAGACACACCAAGACTCGGACCACCCGTCTCCGAACAAGCCAACCGGACCTGGACCGCGCGGGCAAACCGAGCCCCCCCGGGGCCGGCCTCTCGGAGCCGCGAAAACCGCAGCCCGGCGCCTCGGCGGCGAACCGTGGGACACGTGGGACACGTGGGACACGCCGACACGTGAAAGCGTGATCCGGCAGGGTTTCCGTGCGAATTCAGAACACATATGCATCTTGCCCCACGAGAATGGCCACCAAAAGCGGGGAGTTGGGGCTCAGACTTGGTCTTCGCAAAAAAGACCCCACAGATCCACAGGCAAAGAAGTGCGTCTGAAATTTGCAATAAACATCTGTAGCTTAAAGCCAATGCCAAATTGCTCTGCGTACCAAAATACGGCTCGGTTTATCAAGGAAACACCCAAAATCAGTAGAGTTTCCCAATTTCAAAGCAATGACTCCCATGACATGAAAAACAGTCTGCTTGACAAGCGTTCACCACGGTTGTTCTTTGTTCACTTCCCATCCCACCAAGTTCCCGGCTCTGCGGTCGCCGCATGCCCGGCTCGCATGCCCGGCTCGCACCCCGAGCCACGAGCCACGCGGAAAGAGCAGAGGCGCAGAGCGTTGCCAATGGATCGTCCGCACCGATCGTCCATTTTTGTTGCCTTCACAAACCCCTGGGTACACACGCAACAAGGAATGAAACAAACTGCCTATCTTGAGCTCCCTTGGAATTTGAGAGCATGGCATCACCTGGCGGGATCAATGATTTGGAGATTACCAATGTAGACGGTGAACTTGCATGCTCATGTGAGACATCTTTGCAGGTGTCCTCTTTGAAGATACCCGACAACTTCCTCAACTCCTCAAGACTGGACTCCTTCCAGGCCAGGCCTACAACGCACTTCAAGCTGAGCAACCGACCCAGGTCGGAGCTGGGTCACCCAGCTAGCTGGGTCGAGGTCCTCCGACCGTGTCTTGCGAGCTTCACCCACTCGTTCTCCCTCGGTTCCTCAAGAAAAACGATGCACAGGGTTGGGGGTGGCCCCCCTCCCCTGGTTGCTCCGAACGGCGTGTGTCCGGAAGATGGATCACCCATCATCACCCGAGCTGGTGCAACCGAACGTCTTCTTTCCACACCCCGACCCCAGCTCCCCACCCGGTCGCACCGCACACGGCCCGGGATGGCCACAGGTCCCCTTTTTTCCTTCCCTGCTGCCGCACTTCCGCCGGCCTCCACAAGGAGGAATTCCATGCGTCGGTGTCCAAATCCTCCTGAACCTGTAGCCTGAGCAAAGCCTGGCCTCAAAAACAGAGGGAACACATAGAAAATTCCCTCTCATAAAGGTGTGGGAATCTAGGATACCTGGACCTATAGCGTTGGAGATGCAAAAAGGGCGTTGCATCTCCAAACATAGTTGATAATAATATACTTGTCTCATCTTGTCCCTCTAATTGCCCGATTGTCGGCAACGTCCCCAGTTTGTTGTACCGTGACTATCCGAGCACTCTCAGGCAAACTTGGCGAACCTACCCGACGAAGTCATATCTTAGAGGCAACAGTGGGTGCCACCAGAATCAGATCCCCTCCATGTCACAGCCCGGCCTACATGTCGCAAAGCATCCGCGAAGATCGCGAGGGCATCGACATCCTTAGATGCTGCAGGGCGTGCAAAGGCCAGCCCAACAAGAAATCCTGAGAGGAGTCCTTCCTGACAACAAGTGGGAAGAAGATGGAAGAAGGGGGAAAGACCAAAACATCATGGAGCTGAGGACACCGTTGCACCACTCTCTTCAACCCACCCCTTCCTAAGAGGGCAAACTCAAAGGACTTACCGACTTACTGTTAAGAGAAGCCTCCAGCTCTCGACTTCGCGTCAACTTAGTGTTTGGAGAAGCCTCATTCTCCAGGCATTTCGGCCTTGTCGGCAACATGGGCAAGAGGTGTCTCAAAAACTGGGGCAGGGAGGGTGTTTCATCCATCAGGTCTCGTCCAGTCTCGAGCTGAAACACCACAAAGAGGCCGCGAGGCCACCGCACCAATGGGGGTTTTGAGGTGGCCTAAAGAGTAGTTATATATGAAAAGCATGGAAAAGCATGAAAAACCTGAAATCCGCTGTAATGATGCTTCTGATGTGTTCTCATTTGCTCCCCAAGAAGAGAAAAACCTCGCCGCTCACCTGATTGGCTTACACTCCGACTGACCAGCATCGAATTGGATATATAACCCCCTCTTTTGTGAAAGGAAAGTCTTCCAAAGGGGCCATGCCATCCACTTCCATGTACTGTGTTCGTCAGGTGTCACCCACGGTTCGGTGAGCATTGGTCCGTTTCCAGGGTGAGAATTGGTCCCAGAGATGCTCCGGTTTGCTTGGGGTGTAGGTCCACCGGGCTCCCAGCAACACCAAATCAACATGACAAAGACTCGAAACCTGTGGGGGGATGAAACCCACTTTGGGAACATCCACATCGCCCTACAAAACCACGGGCCCAGTCGGCCCAGTCGGGTTAAACATGTGGTCCCTCCAACTGCATGGCCAAGCACCGCCGCTGGCTGCCGATGGCTCGGCTCGTGCGCTCGGCACTGGAGCCTGGAGCAGATTCCGCAGGTCACCAAAGCGAGCCAGTGGCGATTAGGGACCCAATGGCCTTGCCCTGTCAGAAGTCCAGGAGGTTCGTCCGGAGTTGCACTGGATATGAAACCATCGTGGAACCCGGTTTTCCTCTGGCCAAGCGAAGGAACGAGAGGCCTCAGTTCAGGGACCCGAACTAGTGGCGCCTCTCGAGCGTGTATTTGGAATCGACTCCTATCCGGACTGGCCAATTGGTGTGTACCGTGTACCCATCGATTTCACTTCTGGGGTAGGACTGTCACTCTGTGGCGAAGGGGCAGAGGCATTCATGAATGGAACGAAAGAGAAGCGCCGAACCCACAAAGCGGCACCCCAAAACGACTGGTCTGAGGTCTTGAATGGCTTTGCCTAGGGCATAGGCAGCAGCCTGGGCAGATTGAAGGTCTAAGGTCTTCTGGCTCCTGAAAATCAGGCGTTCCAACAAGAAGCTTTACCACACGCCTAGTACTCCTGGAGCTGACCACCGGGCGCCGCGGTTACTGGCAGCAGCGTCAAAACTACCTGTTCGGAAGAGCGAAACGGTCGCGTCGCTCTTGGGACGAAGGCCCATTCATCCCTCGTTTGTTGGGACGAAAGAGGAGGGTAGACGACGGCCCACCCTCGATCGTTCCGACGGTCCGAGTCCAAGCACCGAATCTCTACTGCGAAACGTCCGGAGACGAGTTCGTCCGGACGTTCCTGGTGAAGAATCGTCTTTTAAAGGACGTTCCACATGCGAATACCACTACCCAGGCCATAGCCACATGAAAGTTATGAGGGAGAAGAGTGAAATCAGCCCCGGCTGTGCCTTCAAATTCCTTGGCAACAACAGATCTCCAAGTCTAGGGGTCATCCTCTACAGCCATTAGAGATAACATCCCGCTTAAAAACCCCTCTATGCAAATGGACATACAAAGGTACTACACTCTTTGAAATAATCATGTATGTGGGAAATGGATGCTTGGATGACCATTGCCATCTACAAACAGGTGGTTTTCCACGTCCATGATTCTTTCAGGGAGTGTAAATGTATATCTATGTCACAGGAAGGCGGCGCGGCGGTGATTCCCACCTCAAAACTCGAGCAAGGCGGCGAACACCCCCCATAGGTGGTCAACACTCAGTGAACTTGGATTTCCTGTCCAGGAACTAAAAGGCAGAAGAATCTTCAGCACGTTTGGGGGATTCACCCAATAGGAAAATAGTCGTTATTCACACGCCGCCAGAGCCGTATCGAAGTCCCCTGGTCCCTGTTGAAGGGAACGCTGGACTGCACAAACAAACCAACCGGGGCCAGCATCAACCCCAAACAGTTTCAGCATGCTTATATAAGACCAACAGTAAACACATTAGGTTGGAGGCCATCGCTCTTAGGTTGGAGGCCATTGCTAAGTAGGTTGGAGGCCCGCCCTAGTAGGTTGGAGGCCATCGCTAGTAGGTTGGAGGCCATCGCTAGTAGGTTGGAGGCCATCGCTAGTATGTTCAACCATCGCTAGTAGGTTAGTAGGTTGGAGGCCATCGCTAGTAGGTTGGAGGCCATTGCTAGTAGGTTGAAAGCCATCGCTCTTGGGTTGGAGGACGAGGACCTCGCTCTTAGGTTGCAAGCCATCGCTAGTAGGTTGGAGGCCATCGCTAGTAGGTTGGAGGCCATCGCTAGTAGGTTGAAGGCCATCACTAGTAGGTTGCTAGTAGGTTGGAGGCCATCGCTAGTAGGTTGGAGGCCATCGCTAGTAGGTTGGAGGCCATCGCTAGTAGGTTGAAGGCTATCGCAGGGGCCATCGCTAGTAGGTTGGAGGCCCTTGCTCTTTGGTTGAAGGCATCGCTAGTAGGTTGGAGGCCATAGATTGGAGTAAATCTGCTTTTTACTAAATCATCCGATCTTCTCAGCCAAGTGCATGCCACGGTGCCTAGGCCCATGCAGCCCATCGGTGCAGCGGACGGCGCGGCACCCGTGCCACCGTTGCTCTCCTGGCGCCACTGGCAGCACCACGGGTCGTCGCTCGATTTCGGTGGACTGAAGACCAGACAGCCTGGTGGGTATTTTAATGTATCAAAACATATTTATATATACCACCCTGGAGTAGGTAGGATATGAACCAGTCCAAAAACATGATCAACTTTCCATTGGTTTTGGATTGGGTGCACTTTTTCTTTGGGATTTTGATTTTTCGTGATTTTTCAAAACATTGGAATAGAGCAGGTTTCTAACTAGTACCTAGCTAATTACAGCAATTTCGTGTCCTTAGCAGAGACACAGGTGTCGTAGCTGGCCAAATACATTGGAATAGTGCAGGTTTCATTACTGTAGTTGCTAGCTGATTAGACTAATTTGGGAGCTCGTAGCTGGCAAAATACATTGGAATAGTGTAGGTGTCAGAGAAATTCCTACCTATCACAACAGCTTGGTGCAGTTAGCAGAGAAACAGCAAAGAGAAAGAGAACTAGCACAGGAGGCATATTTGGTTGGTAATAAGTTTTTGCCCCGGGGAGTTCGCAGGCGCGGGTGTCGGAGATGAAGTGCAGATTCCGTGGCGCGGGGGAGGGTTGGGGGAGGGGGCGCAGCGCCCCCCCCAGCAGCACACCAGATCCAAAGGTGAGCAGCTCGTGCTTGCGTGCTTGCTTGCTTCCTTGTTTGGTCTTCTTTGCCATCCATCACAGATCTTTCTCTGCTCCCTTCCCGCGTAACTGGCTTTGTGAAATGTCGACCACACTGCAACCAATTTGAAACCAAAACAGTTCCAATGGATTTTGCCAGCTACGACAGCTGTTTCTCTGCTACAGGAACTGCACCAAACTGCTGTGATAAGTAGGAATACACAAAAGCAATAGGTCGACAAAGCAAACAAATGGAAAAGCAAAAGCAGAATGAGAAAGGAGAACAGCTGCCAAAGCAGAAAAGCAACAAAAGCAAAGAGCAGAAAGACAAAAACACAAAAAGCAGAAAAGCAACAAAACCGAAAAAGCAGCAGAAGCAGAAAAAGCAGCAAAAGCAGAAAAGCAACAAAAGCAGAAAAGCAGCAAAAGCAGAATCCGAAAGAAAAAAAGATCACCAAAAAAACTAAAAAAACATCGTGAAAAAAAAAAAAGCCCCTCCTTTTGGATTTTCCAATAGTCTATCTGCTCCAGGATGACTAGGTAGACACCTAGGCCCAACGTGTTTGATCTATTTGCGTTCTTCTCCAAGGGGTCGGAACGTTTGGGAGGTCTCCCTATGTCAATACATACCTAGGTGGAGTCCCAGATGCTCTATCACAGGGATGGTCCGCTCGAAGAAAATGCTTGATTGGGGGGATGTTCCATCTGCGGTTGATGTCTTGCTCCATGGTTCCACGCTTGGCAGGTTCTTTTGGTTTCTACATTCTGTTGCGTGGTCCTTACTGCGTGGTCCTTGGAAACCCGGGAACCCTGTCCATACACAATGGCCTATGTATTTTTGTCGAACATGACATGATGACCGAAAACAAAGGGTTGAAAGGGTCAATCCTCTGGCAACAGGTGCACTGGGATGGGTCCTCTCTTTTGCGCAATTTAAACCTGTCTGGCGATGTTGCTACTTGTTTCTACTTGCTTTTGCTGTACTGTTGATCTATGAGTGTGTGACAGCTCAACTTCCAATTCTTTTGACCGTGGACTCTGCTCCTCGAATTCGTTCATCTCCTCTTCAACCACCGCATCTTGCGTCATCAGCCTTAGTCCGTCTGGATTGGACATTGTATTTTTAAACGGGCCATAAGCAAGTTCGACGAAGGCCTCAAAAAAGGCCAACACAGCAGCTCATCCTCAGCACTACTTCTGACATCTTCTGACACCGAAAACCCGCGTATCGCCTCAGCTCCTTGTTTCTTTGCATCCGAGGCTCAGCTTTTTTAACCTGTGGCAAAACAGAGCTGGATGCGGAAATCCGTTGGTGGACCTGCTTCTTCATGTTGGGTACATCTAAACTAGCCTGGTCAAAGGAATCACTGAATGACCATAAATCCCCGAAACATCCAGTTGAACAGGTTTTGCTACTTTCTGCCAAAAGATCCCAAACTGTAAAATGGGAAATGGAAAAAACACTTGGGATGAAACGGATGTCTTCGCGCCACTGCACGTCCACAGTGCCATCCATCTTGGAGGATCCCAAGAATGGCGGCACCGAAATAGCACCCAGGGTCTATATAGAGACCCCCAAATAGATCAATAGACCCCTTTTACTGACCCCCCCCAAATAGATCAAGACCCCTTTTCTCGAACATATCAAATAGAACTTGGTAGATCCCCACCTAGAAGTTCGTAGATGACACCGTGCCACGAGTCTTCGGGGATCGGATGGGTCCTTCCACCTCTTTGACCGGTCCACCGAGTGGACGAAAATGCCCCAGACACTCCGCTGGTATATGTCGTATATTGCATACATTGGGGTGGTTGATCAGGGATCAATGTAGGCATATATATATATACTTATGCTGTATATATATATATATACGGTACCATACATGGAGTGTCTGGGGATTGGTTGAGGGGTGCCAATTCCCAGCTGTCACCCGACGTGACATGGTGTAGAGCTCCCATGACTTGCACAGCGAAGTTCGGGCGCCGAGGACCTTCTGGATGACCCGAATCATAGGCCCCAAATCCAATGACATGACATGACCAAATGCCGAGGGCAAAGGTTCTTCGTGGCTCGAACCACTTTTTCGAGGACTTGGACATTTTGTTTTGAAAAAAGGACTTGGACTTGGAAGCTTCAAAAGTGCTGACGCGTCTGGAGCCCACTAAGCCTCTAAACTCCAACCTGGAATTCCATGGTTCACTGTTCTTCACCGAATCAGGCGCCTCTGAGATGCTCTTCGCACCGCGCGGCTCCCCGGCATGGTGGCCCAGGAGACCCGGGGCGCGCGGGCCGCGAGGGGCTCCTGGGTGGAGCTAAGGTCGGTGAATCTTGAGATGAAAGAAAAAGACCAAACTGATTCAAAAAGCTGGAGTCAAGTGAATTTGTCTTCCTCTTTCTGGAACTCAAGTCATTTCTAACTTGTAATTGTCCTTGGGGAAAAGAAACACACCAAAAAACTCTGACGTTGCTGCGTTGAAGTGTTCTGCTCAGCAGAATCAGAACCACCAGCGCAAAATCTCATTGAAATCACGGCTTCAGCCCCCAGCCCCAGAATCCGCTTCTCCTGCGCTTCGGAGGCTGCGTCCAGCTTGAGGCACCGCAGGAGACCGGTGGTGGGCCAACCCATGAAGACCAAGGACGCACCCACGAGGATCACCTGAGATTCCGCATCGATTTCACCGCGAAGAGAACGTGGCGCGGTAGATCGTGAGTTACGCGCCACGCATGATAGATCGCGACGGGTCTTTGTCGAGACTTTCGGGGGAGGTGATTTGGATTGATTTGGATTGGTCGAATGGCCAACCGATGTGAAAATCTGCGCAGAAGTCCGGTGAGTGAGAGTGGGAGAGTGAGGCGAGTGGGGGGAACCTTTGATCAGATGCAACAACTACACCAGGAAAACCCAGTCCCAATCAGAAACAGTCCTGGAACCAGAAACCGTCCTGGTTGTTCCAATATGGCACCAGCTTGAGATCCTTTACATAGGAAGTTGCTGTTTGGGGAACCTCCTTATCTGTTTGTTGGGGGTTCCAGGCATCAATCAAGCCTTCCAGCGATCACAGACCTGAGCCCAGGATTCATCGAGGATGACGTCAATACTCATTCTGCATTCCAGGCTCTCAGGGTGTTTCAATCCGTCTGCGCAGGCCTACTCATGGCCAAGAAGCGGTCGTGCACAGCAAGTAGTCCTGATGATCTTCCTGTCAGCATTCGGTTATGTAAGAAGACGTGCAACGGCCGTCGACTTAGTTCTACATCCACTTGGTCACAGGTCACAACTCTGCATGGTCACAGGTCACAACCAATTCTGGCCCCCAAATGCGACTCCAAGCCGTCGCAGCAGGGTACACTGATCCAGACACTTTCTTCGTCTGTCCCGGCCTGCTTAGGAAAACTCAAGGCGCAAATGAAGGCGATGACCCCCCGAAGCCCTGCAAACCAAACCATATGCATCTCCTGCACCAAACACGGCGACCCCCCTCGCGGGCGACCGTGGGTGATCCGTAGCGCAGGCTTAGAACACACAATGTCGAAAAGAGAAGCCTGCTCCTGTAGAACGTGACGCGTCGACATGTAGAACCAAAGATAAAATCCAACAGTTTGGAAACCCACTCACTTAGACATGCGAGTGGTGTGGTAGGTCGGCCTGCGTCCCGAACCCCGTCCACTGGTCGTTCTTTTCCGACCACGGTGACCCTCGACCAGCAGCCTCCAAACAGCATCGAAAGGGAGAAACGCTGCAGATGTGGAAATGTGAAGGCTTCTGGCTAGACCACGCTGCTTCAAGCATCAAACAGCATGGAGATGTGGAGAGGTTGAAAACGGCTGAATGATCATGAATGTTCAGGGGTTTCACACCTACACCACCGCGAACCAATCATGGTTATGTGGATGGCATGACTCCTGGAAAAACAAAACATCCTTGACCAACAGGGGGTTGACCACCTCCATGATTATTTCAGGGGAGTGTGTATATGTAAGTATATACATAATATACGTATATCCTTGTATATCTATAGGAAAGGCTGAGTTGGTTGGATCCCATCCTTCACCGACATCGTGGGTCCCGAAGAGAGCCGGTTGGTCAGCAGAGCCAGCGGGTAGACGTTCCTCAGGGAGCGAGAAAAGGAAACGGGCCCCTGGATCCAAGCCTAGCCCAAAGAAACTACTTTCATTTACTTTCTGGGCCCCAGATCCGTGACATGTTGCTGCAGAGCACTGATAGGCCATGTCAATGGCACAAAGCAAGCTGACAGCTGAGCGGGCTACAGCAGTTGGTTTCTTGTTTTGAAAGCTTGAGACAGGGTGCATGAACGAAAGGACGAGCTATACTCAAAAATGCAAGACAAAGTGTCGAGGCAAACTCCAACACGTAGAGAGTTCTCCAACTCCAAGACATGCTTGGCACCATACCTTAAGACCTGTAAAGAAAGAAATGCAAAAGTCATATGAATAATAGCGTGTTGCTTGCTACGCGCCGCGCCCCCAGACTAAAGCCTTTTTCGCAGTTGCTGAGTTCTCCGAAGTCATCTGACTCAGATCATGTGTGGTCTAAGTCTTGAGTCGGTGTCTCGCTTTGAAACAAACAAATCGTATGCCCACCATACAAGCATTGCGCCCCTGCATCCACAAGTAGCGGGCAAAGACCCCGTACGTTGCGGAGCAATCCCTGTGAACATAGCTACATAGCTTGACATGGATCTTGACAGGTGCCTGGAAGCATCCTGCCGAACAACCCTTCTGAGGAAATCCAGGAACAAGTGTGTGATGGCTGAAAAAGCACTGGAAAGCTGAGATGGAAATTAGGGCTAAAGTGGAATAAACAACAAGTGCCACGAAGAATTCACGGCGGAGAAGAAGACAAATGCGCACCAAGGAGCACGGGTCTCTCGAGCGGAGTTGCTCATGGCGAGGAGGCAACGAAGCAGATCGACAAGCGCGGAAGGGAACGACCTGCTGGCATCCTCTTCGTTGGACGGGAAATGCCAGTGGTGTCCCGTCCCCCTGTTCCAAACCTAAAGGTTCCTTTGATTCCAAGGGTTACACACACACACACGCCTCCCCGAAGGGAGGCATGTGTGGTCTCCATCCTTCCCGGAAAGGAGGCAAGGCACATGTGCACGCAAAATGGACAGATGAAAATGAAAAGAACGAGACCGACAAAAAGTGTGCGTGGTTGCCGATGAAGAAGAACCAAGTGAAGAGGGACAACCGATGAACCAAACCTCATCGTAACAAACGTTGTAAGTAGAATACGCGTGCGTGTATGTGTACAAACTAAGGTCCGGACGATAGTGAAGACAGAAAGACATGAAGGAAAAGAAGGAAAGACGTCTGTGGGGCCGATGAAAGGGGAACCAAATGAATGGGGACAAGCCGATGACAGTCCAAACCTCATTAAGGAACCTGTTGCAGAAGCCTAGTTTGCTTGTACACACGCCGCGCGCGAGGAAAGAGGGGGGGGACGGGGAGGAAGAAAAGAGAGGGAAAGAAAGAAGGAAACAAAGGCGCTCCCAGCTACGACACAAGCGTCCAAGGACACACCAAAAAGGAAGGGCTCCCAGACTACAACACCAGGTCAACCATTCTTTTAATGGTCGAACTGAAGGCTAGGGTGCATGTTGAAGCCACATGCAAAGGAAAAGGGACCCCTGCGCCCAAACTACAGAAACGGGAAGTGGATGAAACTCATTCCAGCAAGTAGAGAAGGGAAATTCCGTGGGTGAAAACAACAGGATAACCCCCTGCCAAGTTCGACCATGAAAAGAGGGGTTGACCCGGTTTTTGTAGTATAAATCCTTAGGAAAACAATGGTTTTGCGGCAAAGACCCTTACAGTCGTTGTAGAGTAGATAAGCCAAATACAAAGATGTCATTTAGCTTTATTTTTTGAAGGGGGTCTAGATAAATCACCAAACTTGGGGGATCGTGCACCCTACTCTCACTATGAAAACATGGTCGAATCCCAGGCTGTACTATTTTATAGTGGCACGGCCATTCCAAGAGGTGACTTGTCATTCCAAGAGGTGACTTGCCATAGCAACTCACATCCGAAGTGGTCGTCTAAACCCAGACACGACCTGTCACTGGCATAGTTACATATATTTACCTACATTAATAGAATTATAGATTCCAGTCCCATTTGTTGTGTCTGAGAAATGGCCTGCGCCATCGCCAGCCAATCTCCGACGCGGATTCGCCGCGCGTTCTCGTCCAGCGTCAAAGCCCGACCTAGGAGGCAAAGAAGAAGCGTCCAGGCCACCAACGGGAAGGAGTAGGCGCGCTTCATGAGAAAGACTCCAAGGCCCAAGAGGATGAAGACCTCAGGAGGAGAAAGTTTTTCGCCTTTGACAAGAGAATAATATGGAGCAGCAAACCGGGTATCTGAGTTCAAAGATATGATTTGTTTCATGCAGGTGAGAAACTCCTGAATTCTTGATAGGTCCCTGAGTTCATAAAACGAAAAACTCCCCGATCACCTCGAGTAACTGCTATGATATCTTCGAATATGGGTACCTAAGTTCATAATGCAAGTACTCTCATAGAGTACAAAAGGAGTTTAAGTATCTCGTATGAGGCTGTGATACCTAAGTTCATAATAAGGTCTATGGTTCATAATGCACGTTCAAAGGCCTTCTTTCAAGTTCTTCTCTTCCCCCTTCAGCCCTATCCTTCACCAGGGAGCATAAGTCTCGCAAAGCGAGGCGATCAGCTCGATCGTCGGGAGGAAAATCTGACGCGTCACCTCGACAAAAGGGTCGCCGTGTCACGAATTCCATTGATCCTGCATGGTGAAAAAGTGAGAAAACGCTGCTGTTTTCGGATGTGTTCCACTTGGCACAATCTGCAGAATGCATGTTTTCTGCTTATGTAGTTTAGATGGTTGACTTAAAAAAATACAGGACTGGAGATACTAGACTATCCAGCTTGGAGGGGTTGATTCTGCGGATTCATCCACCGTTTACAAGTCTACAAACTCAACCCCATCGACACCGGGATCACTTCCTTGACACCTGGCGGTTTCAAAACGTCCAGTCCCCTGCTTTTGAGACCGCCACGAGAGTCCGGTCCGCGCGACGCCTGAGTGAGGTTGAAATGGGCGTAATGTCGCGTGGTGATGCCTGCAAACCTCAGTGCCCCACTGAGGCTCCCGTACGGAGACGGAGTTGGAGCCGTACAGTCTGTACAAAGGGGTTCCTCTCCTCAAAGGGTTCCCCGCTCGGATTCCAAGCACCACCCAGACACTCCACGTGTGGTATAATACATATATATATATAATATCTCTATACATAAAAAAATATATATATACCCATCAACATCCAACGGGTGCTCATTAGGCACCCCTGCCACTTCAGAGAGGGATTGATGATGTTGTTGTGCTTAGATAGGCGCTCGCGGACCTCCTGCGGCGGCTCGGCAGCCACCACGGGGAATCGAGCGCACTCAGGGTGCGAGGTGAACATCTGTGGTACACCCAGGTTCGCAGTTCACATCCCTTACAAAGGAGAAATCTCCCATGGGGAGATCTTGGGATTGAGGTATGGTATGTTCAAAGTTCAAAGGGTTATGTCCATTGGGCACCCCTTATCAAGCATGTGATCCAAAAACTCACTGGGCACCCTTTGGACCGTGGAGCGATGGCAAAGAGAAAGAAGAGCTCAAGTCCAAGGAGTTTGTACCAGCTCCCTCCAACGAGTGGCCTATGAGTTTTGGGATCACACGCTTACTAAGGGGTCCCCTGCAGGTATCTTAGATGAAATCCATGTGGCCATCCGAATCTCCCACTGTGTGCTTCAGGTGAGCATTGCTGCCGATTCATTTTTGAAGCCATTGCTGCCCTAGTCTAGTGCCTTAAGGTATTGGTACCCCAATTTATCCCAATATCATGGATTCGGACCTACAGGAATGCTTGAAAGTATTGGCGTGTGCAAGGATACGCTTATCCTGAAGTTCTTTTTCCATATCTTGAAGAGTTCCTCGGTTGGACTTTGGGAGGATACCTGCAGGGGTCTTTGAACGCAGCCATCCAATTGGTTTCCGTAGGACTTCCAATTGCCATATGGGTTGCCATTGGACACTTCTTGGACGCCCCGACGCTCCAAATGATATTCAAGTTTATTCGGATGTAACCTGGATCGTGGAGCCCTCCCATCACCCCAATTTGACTCAACCTTTTGAGTGTGTATCGGAATATTTTGGACCGAGGTCACCAAGTCCACTGGACGGTTCTCGAACCCCTTCCACATTCCCAGCCCACTTCCCAGCCCATGGATATGACTCAATCATCCCTGGCCCTAGGCAGTTTAAATAAATAATAGTGGTGCATGCTTGGTACGTACAAACAAACATTTGACAAGTTCAATCCGCACATCGATCAACATTTTTGTTCAAACATGCTGAGTCATAGCCAGTCAACTCGACACGACTGACTGGACCCTGAAACCACCCCACAGGTTGTTGTCACAGGTTCTGAGAAGGGTCTTGGTGTAGATAGGTACCAGATTGCTTGTCTCGAATTGCCTGCAAGCGAGCTAGATTATGCACATCTGCGCATTCGGCGACGACCAGCTGTGCAAAAAATCGATTCATATGGTGAATCGTATGCCCCAGCGGGCTGAACTGACTATTTACGATTTCGGCTATTCCCGTTGGAAAGTTGCCGAGCAAGGTCTCATTATCAGTAGAAGTGGGCAGGCAATGTTGGCTGCAGAACTGACCTGTGTGTCCAGATGCATGAAACCGATCGACAATAGAGTCCATAGATGCAAGACGTTCAGCTGTTTCACTACTGCTTCGGTGTTGCAGAGAGAAAAGCTTCAAGTGGCAAATGATTCTGAGCCCATCCCAACGGTCAGCCAAGCGGCTGATGAAGCAATACCTTTGTGTGACAGCGATTCTGCGCAAACGAGCTCTTGCAGATCACCGATGAGTCCTGCCTGGCAGTTTGACGACAGCAAGTGCACAATACGCGTCCCCCAGGAATGCGTTTAACTGGCCCACCTTGTGGAACACATGTCGAGGAGAACATGGTGTTCAGATTCATGTAGAAAGACAGGCAGGCGCACGGGGCCCAATCGACAACGTGTCAGAATTAAAAGCTAGTATCGCCCCAGAAACACACTTGCCCAGCGGGCGTCTTCCAGCACTGATAGCAAACAAAAACCCTGCAGATTTCGAAGCTGCCGCAACATGCTGCTCTGACTCTTTTTGCGTTTGGCAAGAGTTTAGATCGCGAGCCTGATTGGAAGACCACGGTGCCAAGTAGCCACGTCTACGTGGCCGCATTGGAGACCACTGCTTCTCAGCTCTGCGATCTTTTTTCTTTTCGCGTCTGAAGGGGTCGCGCAAGACAATCGAACAAAATCTGTGAAAAGTTGTCTGCTGAGGCGCGAGGCATGTGTTACTGTCACACCTATAGGACCGCACTGTGACTAGTCGCGTTGACAAATTGAAGGTTCAGGTTGAGTGTCTATCTAGAGGGATCACATCTAGAAACGTTGTCTAGAAGTATCAGGTTTGAAAGATCGTGTTGCGCAAGGCGCAAGACAAGTCAACAAGTACGAGATGAGGAGCTTCAACCCCCTACATGAATCTGAACACCATGTTGTCCTAGACATGTGTTCCACAGGTGGGCCAGTTAAAAGCATTCCCGGGGGGCACGTATTGCGCACTTGCTGTCGTCAAACTGCCACGCAGGACTCATCGGTGATTTGCAAGAGCTCGTTTGCGCAGAATCGCCGTCACACAAAGGTATTGCTTCATCAGCCGCTTGGCTGACCGTTGGGATGGGCTCAGAATCATTTGCCACGATGACGCTTGCCACTTGATCTTTTTTCTCTGCAACACCGAAGCAGCAGTGAAACAGCTTGACGTCTTGCATCTATGGACTATATTGTCGATCGGTTTCATGCATCTGGACACGCAGGCCAGTTCTGCAGCCAACAGCCTGCCCACTGCTGCTGATAATGAGACCTTGCTCGGCAACTTTCCAACGGGAATAAGACAAGTCAACAAGTACAAGATGAGGAGCTTCAACCCCCTACGAAAGGTTTGCAAATCTTTCCTCTTGGAAGTAGGAGGTCTAGAAACCCAGAAAAGAAGGTTTAGTTGGACGGTCAAAGTGATGTCCGTCGCAAAAAAATCCCACCTGCGCCGAATGCGTTTATCAGCAAGCTGTGCAAAATACCTGCTCAGCACAGCTTCATCCACAGTGCAGGCAGGCTGCCATCCGGAGAAGCCAGCTTGCTTAATCTCTAGACTGCAAACATCGTCGGCTGCTCGTAACGCCCGTTTCAGCCTGCGTCCTCCAATTTCAAACTCCCCCTGCTATGAAGCTGCTGGTTTTACTATTGAGTTATGGCTGTTATAACTAGTTATAGGTGTTTGTAAACTAGTTAGCAAAAGGTTGTTTTCAAAAATTCTATTGACATTTTTTCAGAAGTGACAAAGATAATTTTGCATTTTTTGTTTTGCAAAAAAATTACTTTCAAACTAACTATTGGGCAACAAAAAGACACACGCACAAGTACATCCCAGGAATGTTTCAACCAAACATGTTGGTATTTAAAATTTCAAATCATACACCATGATTTGCTTTTTCCAACCTAAGAAGCAATGATTTCGCAATGACAACAAAATGTGCTGCATTGTCCATGGTGTTTGGTTTGCCAAAGTGCTAGAAAAAAGTCTCCAATTGCAGCGTAAAATGTTTTTACAAAAATCAAAGAAAATTGCAGCTACAAGCAGCTGATTTTGCAGGTGGTGCTGCAACATAGGCATATCCTTCAAGGGCCTATACAGGCAGTAGCCTTCAGTGGGGCAAAACCACAAACCAGAACAGAAGCTTGCAAAAGCTAACCACCGACCAGAACATAAGCTTGCAAAAGCTATGTGCAAATGTGAAGTATACATTGTAATGCCCATCTGGCTGGCGCACCATATTCAAAAACGATGGCTTGAGCATCTTCATCACCATCCAAAGTAGTGTCGCCAATGATATACGGGTTTGCCACTTCCATTTGCAGCTGCTCACCATTTGCAGGCTGTGATGACATGGCTTCACTCTACAGGACTAGTATAGACCAACACTTTGCATGTGTATCACACACTGCAAGAGCACATAGAATTGTAAATGTGCCTGTGGATTGTATGGTGTTCAATCATGAATTTCCAAGACAACAAAAGTATGTGAGCCTGTGAACGGGAAGGACCTTGGATCCACACTACTGAATCCCTGAATTCAAAACATCATAGTCTGTGATTTTGAATTCAAATCACTGAATTCAAAATCAAATTCTGTGATTTTGAATTCAAATCCCTGAATTCAATATCATATTCTGCGATTTTGAATTCAAATCCCTGAATTAAAAATCATTTTCTGCGATTTTATTCAAAATCAAATTCTGTGATTTTGAATTCAAATCAATCATATTCCGCGATTTTGAATGCAAATCCCTGAATTCAGAATCATTTTCTGTGTTTGAATTCATATGCTGAATTCAAAAGCCAGCCTACACAGGCTAGAATGTATGCCTGTAGAGGGTGCCATTTTTTGAGCCTATACAGGCTTCTTCACTGATCTCCAATTCTTTTTTCATTCTTGAAAGTCTCGCGAAGATGCACAGTCATGACAGATCTATTGTAGATCCACTTGTCATACGCCCTCTCAACATGCTGCTCAACCTGTTTGCTGAGCATCTCCATGGGCTTCCTCAGGCTATGGCGCTCTGCCAACCTTGTCAGCGCCTTCTTGCGGTACTTGATGTGTCCAGTCTTGTACGCATGGACAAGGGCGCAGGCTTTATTCATCCAACCACGAGGCACATCATTCTCAGGGTCCTGAGTTGATAGATCATAGACACATACACTTGACTTGAGAATCTAATTTTATATTTATGTTGATGTGTATATTTTGAGCTTTGACCAAACACATACTCAATGATGAAATACATTCAAGGTACAGTGTAGTCCCTCCACCTTGGCCAGTTTGAACTGCCCCATGATGCAACTGCAAGGCATGCCATGAATCTGCACAACACCTGGTGTTTGAGTGTGCTTGTTCTTGCCACACGTTGTGATTTGAACCACCAAGCCACACACGCCAAACTTATAGCCTTTGGAACGCTGGCTCCACAAGCGCCTTCACGGGCAAAACCTTGCATCAGCTGGTAACCAAAAGGACTCATTGAGCATACACCTGCTGAATATGACTTCATGGGCAGAAGCTTTCATCAGCTGGCAAACAAAAATATTCATTATAGTGAGCATACATTTGCTTAAGATGAAATCAGCTTCCAATGTTGAAACAACTTGTGCAAGCTATATCTTATGTGGTACACAAACACAAATTTCTTTTAGTGAAAACTTGAAAACCTTTAGCGAGTAAGCATAAAACAAACTTGCTAAAACTGTTTTTTTGATATCTGTATCTTACATTACTTTTTACTAATTTCTGTGAATTTTTAAGACAATTAAACATGTTACTGTAAAAGTTGAAAAACATTAGATAACTCACTTAACCAACAATAACTTTGAAGCAAGTATAACAGGTTATAACAAGTTATAACACCTTGTTAGTGAGTTATAATATCCTTGTAGTGTATGTAGTAGTAGTCTTAACAGCCAGAACTCAGTAGCAAAACCAGCAGCTTCAAAGTGCTCCGCTTGTGTATCGCGCTGAGCCGCACGCACTGAGCACAAGGTTTCGGCCCCGTGCGGACTGCGGCTGCAGCCGCGTAAGAGATATTTGCCTATGTTTGGGTATGAGAGCACTTCAGCGAACGGCTGGCCGCATGTCCTTCTGTATAGTTTTGCATTGCCGTCCACCACACAGATATCTAAACGGTCTCCAGAACATTGAAGTTGCGCCCGCCGCCTGGCATTTCGGCGCCGAAGTTTTGTGGCACGTTCCATATGAGGCTGGCGCGCACAAGCTTTATCAAGGTCAGTCACAGAAGAAGATGCGGATGATGATGATGATGATGAAAAACTAGAGAGCTCCGGTTGCAGGACTTTCTCCTGGGAACCGCATAACGTATTCTCTTTTCGAGCTCTCGGAACCATGATGATGATGATCGCAATGGTGATGATGCTGATGATGATGATCATGATGATGATGATGATGACGCACCATCGTCCGGGATTCAAAACAACTGCTTTATGATTTTCAAGCCTTGCGATCCATGACCTCACCTCTCTGTGGCGGCGCCCGATAGGACATTCTATTGGACAAATAGTCTTATTCAAACCTATGTATAAGCAAGGAAAGATATTCATACCTGCTTTTCAGTCATCACAGCGAAAGAATTTCCGTCGCCGTCACACCCGTGATCCGCTTGAGCTAGCAGCACCACCGTCAGGAATCCCTATTGGAGAATATATATAAATATAACTCCTCACGGGTCTACGTAAGACTGGACACGCTTGTGAAAAACGCAACGGTTTTTTAATGTTTTTATCCCTTTTTAAGAAGACAAATAGTGAAAAAATAAGATGTATAATAGCCAACTAACTATTTCTCCATATTAGTCTACATATTGGTGTGTAGCGGTGTAGCGCAGACGTATTGGTGCGCAGAGCGCAGCAGAGTTTCCTTAGTATGGGCATGCCGTTTGAACCCTCCCACACCACACACCCCCACCCCACGCTCAGTCACTCGCATTACGTATGTAGCGTAGCGTAAAAGGAACTCTTCTGATATATGGGTGTGCAATTTGAACCGAATGGAACGTTAACATTCCAACCCACCCCACCGTACCCTCAGTCACTCACATTGTGTACGTAGCGTAGGGTAGAAGGGTTTCTTCTGTTTGGGCATTCAAGTGGAACAGAACGTTAACGCGCCATCCGACTAAAACCCTTAGAATCGTGGAACAGTTTCGCAGTCGCAACTACAGTGTGTTTGAAGATCGACCAGCGAAAACACGCGCGGTATATAAGGGCTCAAGGGTTTGAGGTCCATGTCAGAGAGATCATGGGATTTGTCATGGAATTTGCGCTCAGGAGTCTGCGGTCCTATGGAAAAATGGCTTCGTGGGCTGACACTGCAGATTGCAGAGGGGCACCCAGAGGATGAGCACTGCGCGTGCCTTGCATTGAATTTGGGGCCTAGTCTTTTGGGAATTTGGCTTTGACGTCTTGTTGCATTGTTGGTCACAAGGATGGTGGCAGCTGTATTCCACAACCTGTGTGTACTGCGGGACTCTAAGAGTGTGAAGCGCAACCCGCCGGGGTGATCCTAACACAACAGAACCAGGCGAATCTGCAGAAAGCCAACTTTCTCTTCCACTGTGCTTACAACTGTGCCTTTGTCATTTAAGATTTTTGTGGAATCTGCTCAGAATCATGTCCTGTGATCTTGCTGTTGGCTATTGATCACCTGAGGGTTGGCCGAAGAAGCGATCGCCAATGAGAAGCTACTTTGGAAGTTGAGGCCGAAGTTGCACCGGTTAGACCATTTGGTGTTGGATGTCGCCCCGCTCCAAAACCCGTTACCACTGAGTTGTTATCAAGATGAGGATGGTATGGGGAAACTGAAAAAAGTGGCGGCGTCCGGCCATCCCAAACGGTTGGGACTTCATTGTCTCAGCCACTATGCGGCTAGTCGTGTGTTGCCGTTGGTTGAGGCAGCTGGCAGAGTAGAGTAGCATAGAGTAGAGTAGATTACCAGGACCATTCTTATCACAAAAGCCGTACTGGGCTTTACGAAAGCCACAGTCTCCCAAAAGTCGGGTGCCCTCTGGCAGCTGCCACCCAACCGGGCCCACACGTGCCGTTCCAGCCTGTTCGTGGCCTGCTCCAAGATGAAGGTGGAGAGGCAGCGCAGCACGCCACAGAAGGATAGGCGCTCGAAGGACGACGTTTTCGAGGGGAACCTGGAGAAAAGTGGGATTTGGATATCGTGCGTTCAAAATCGTTCAAAGGGGTGTCCATTGGACACCCCTTATCAACCATGTGATCCCAAAACTCATTGGGCACTCCTCGGAGGGTCCTGGTATATATATATATATATTATATATATATATGGTGTCTAAATTGGCCTACATTGAGCCCTTTTCATCCACCACAATGTATGTAAAAATATGCCACACATGGAGTGTCGAGATTATCATTCCATGGGCAGAATCCCGAACAACCGTTGTTTTACTAAGGATTTTCCAGTACAAAACGAGGTCAGCCATTTCTTTAATGGTCGAACTGAAGGCTAGGGTCCCGTTGACGGGATGTGGCGATGGTGACGTACTTCTTTTTCCCAGAACACAAAACCCCTACTAAACTAGGCTGGATAGAATACATGCAATGTGTCTTTCTTCTTCATCCGACAATTGTTTGTGAAACAAAAAGCTTTGAAACACGAAGAGTGCTTCATTCGCGTCGCTGGAAACACACCATGCAACGTTTGCTCACCAGTGCCACCCTGCTGCCATGCAACATGATGGCCACGATGCCCGACAAATTGCAGGCCTCCGCGGCCAAGAAAGGCACATATGCCAAGACCTGGCAAGTGGCGCACGTAAAAGATCTGATCGTGCTAGAGGAAAATGACGCTTCTGGGACATGTCCCCCACCACCCCATCTCTACAGATCCCCACCACTTGTTGTATCTTGTTTTGTCTCCATTTCAGCCACTAGTTTGAAGACCTCTTGCGAGTCGGGTACTAGGGGCACCTGTCCTTCTTGTCCCTGTCTGCCTTTTGGCCCAACTCTCGCCCGAAAGCGACGCACTCCAGCACCACGCACTGGGTCACCGCGCCAAGGCGACTCCAATCTCTGGGACATTAAAAAAGAAATGTTCACCTTCACCTGAGCTACCATGGCACCCCAAAAGGCGGATTGAAATGGAGAAAAACACGGGATTCACCACGTTCGGGATTGATGTAGAACTCTTCAGCCCGTTTCCGGGTTCTGTACCGACGTTCAACCCACCAGAAGTGATACAAGGCTAGCTTTCCCGGTTGTCCTCCACCCATTTCGGCCAGGGGGGTGAAGAACCACCATCACGAACGAACTGGGGTGAGCCGTCTCAATGGTCGGAGTCCGATTCGGTGGCGAAATGGGGCTGGATGGAGGGGTTGTAAACAATAAAACCTTGTCTCCCGGCTCTGGGCTCCGGGCTCCGGGCCGTGCCTTGTCCCTTTGTCTGACAAATCACTTACCCTCCCTGAAACAATCATGGAAGTGGAAACAAACGCCTGTTCGTAGAGCCATATTCCACTGCCATGTTTGTTGGATGGAAGGTAAACCTTAGGCTGGTCCAGTTCGACGACAATTGGCAACACTCGAGTCACGGAGGAATGTCCTTGACGAGTCGTCACGGATGTCAGAGCATCTATTAGGATAGCCGACTGGACTTCCATGGCATGAAGGTTCATGCTGCTGCGCTTCGCAGACGTTCAGGACAAACATGTCCCACCCCATGATGATTGTCCGATGCCACTATCAGTGCTAGTCACTAGTGAAATAGAAAGCTGTACTGTAAGTTAGATTGTAAGTCGTTCGGGTATTGCTGTGGTGACACCAATTTCTTAAAGTGTCAAACACTCACATGCGCAAGTTCTTGCAACATCTTGCAACGCAGCTGTGGCAAACAAATCCCAATAAGGCACCACGCCACCACTATATAAGTCAGAGCAAAGTCCTTGCAGCAATTGTTGCCACATGGGACACCGTGTTTCACCAAACAGGCCTTCCAAGCCTGCGAAATGCTTTCAGCATCCAGACCCGTACGAGACCGTACCACCAGGTTTTCATCCAGGGAAAAAATAGAACAAGCAGCTTCAGTAGCAACAGCCAGAGCAGCAACAAGCCGCCACCGCACAGCAAAGCAACAGCCAAGCAACAGCAGCAGCCACGGCGGCAGCAGCAGCAGCAGCAGCAGTAATTGCAGCAGAAACGGCAGCAAAAGCACTTGCACTCCACCACGCAGCTGCTGTGACGAAATCTGTACATCAACATAAAACCGCTCCGATCTCCTGCACCGTCATCGTTCAAGTCGACTTTGGACCACCAAAGCACGAGGTGCCCGTCCTTATCAGCACCTCATCCTTACAAATGTTGCTTGCTGCATGCAAATTGTTCACAAGCCCATGTCCCAGACCATCCACGAAATAGTTACTTACATGATGGATTATTAGGGGTGACTTTCATGTTGTAAATCATTGTAGATGTAATGAACCAGTCCCCCATGGAAGGTCTGGGTGTTGAACATACTAAGAGAAACCAACCTCATGACAGGGCCAGGCCGAGGCGGTTCCTCACGAGGTCCTCCGAGGTCGTTGGTTGAAAGGGGAACATCCGCAGGACACCCGTGGGTACCAGCACCTCTTCAGGTGGTCTCCGCGGGTGGTCACTGAAAATGCAGACTTCAAAGGTGGCAGGTGACAAGTGAGCGGTGACCTGTTGGAGAGTCCTGGTAGATGTTCCCTTAAACCATGTCTGGGATCCAAGGAACAAGCTCCAGCACCCAGTCGCGCCGTCTTCAGCAGAAACGCGGTGGCCAGACCGCCTGTGCCCCGAGTGGGCGACTACTACCCAATGACCTAAGCAAAAGAAGATCTTGCAGCTGATGTCAAAGAAACAGGCAATGTATCTTGAGTTCGGCCCAGGATCTTGTCCAACCTTCATGTCTGGCGATGTCTGAATGTGTCTGGAATATCCCAGTTCCAGCCAAAGCTGCAAACACAAACAAGCCAATGCATCCACAAGTGTGCCTACTCACACTTTGTTTGAATCCTCAAACCACCCGAAACAACTACGGAAGACGGCCCAGCGGCCACATGCGGCCACCCCGCCTGCCACGCCCATCAACGTGGAAGCCAGGAAGACGCCACAAAAGTCCAATAGAATCCTGCAACGATTCTATCAACACAGGTGGCACCAAAAAAACTCCCGCTTTAAAAAACATTGAAACACCCCCCGTGAAAACCCATGGAAGTTCAGCACCCGAAACTGTCCCAGCTTGGCCAAGACCAAACCAAACCTTCAGAAACCCCACCACAGGGCGACGTAGGGCGACATGCGTCATGTGTCACGTGCTGTGCTCCACAGAGGCGCACCAGGCGAGCAGCACCCGATCTCTACGCAAGTGATCTGAGTGACCTCTGTTTCGGACCACCAACCACCCAAAAGATGGTCTTTTCCTATGAAAACAGGGGTCACTCAGGTTCTGGGTATACACAGGTCACCACCTGCCACATGGTGTGTCTCCATTTCAGCGACCATGTCGGAGACCATTTTTCGAGTCGGGTGCTGGGTGCGTCATCATTTCGGTGTGTTTTTTGGATCATTGGCTCATTCTGTAATGTACTCTGTTGATGAATAAAGCTCAAGCCGCTTGGGATGTAAAACCACTCTGGAGACGAGTGGCTTTACATGGTTAATTTTACTTTTATTAGTCATTCCCAGAACTTATGTACTTATTTTATCGCACCAGGTAATCATGATCCACCACTTGATAGGGGCTAGGCCCGGCTAGGCGGGCTAGTCTATGAGTCATGACTGGACTTCCAGCGCTGTGGGTCAAAACTCCAAGCCCCAAAACCAGGGTCGGTGGACTTGCCAGGAAGTTGACCGTTCACCACCGTGAGTGAACCCTGCTTTGACCCACGGTGCCATATCCCAAGCGGGCCTCCGTTCACGCCCGAAGCGAGCCGCTTTGGACCGCGACACGTTCGAGTGTCGCGATCACTACTCGTAGCTTCTTCTTCTTCTTCCCAGTAGCTTCTTGTTACATCTTGTTAGGCGATCGGAGCCCCGTTCGGTTCGCGTCCGTTCTCGCTCCGTTCCTAGCGTCGCGATGCCCGCCCGGAGCCCGATCCGTCGCTTCTTCCCTGCGCTGACACCGCGTCCTCAAGGCTACGGGGCCATCCACGACCTGGGCGAGTGGTGGCAGAGAGGTGCTCCAGCCTCCCACGGAGAACGGAAGAAGCTCAGTGGTTCGCCCAAAGATTTGACTGGTGAAGAAGGTGCCCAGAAAAGGACTTATACTGTATATTGTATATATATATATATACGTACCCTGCTGATGAACCATGCAAGGGTGTGCAAACGCCCGACCCCCAACCCTCCCTTGCCCTTGCCAGCGCTGCGCTTCCGCCACCAAGCTGCCTCTCCAGATTTCACCAAGTCGGTAAAGCTGCCGAAGAGGGTGATGGCCACCGCATCGTTTAGAATCGATTCCCCGAGAACCTCGGCGTCCGAGGGTCTCGGGTGTATGAAAAAACCGGCACCTTTGGATACACGACTTGGAAGGCACCTTTGGAGCAGCTTGAAAGGCTGAAGTGAATTACCCAGACACGACGAATTGGACTCGAATCCTCTGGAGGGATCAGACCCGAATCCTCTGGAGGCGTCTGGGGGTCTCAAATCCCTAGGTTTTGAGGGACCAAGCTCAGTTTGGAGCGTGCGGGTGCACAAAAACACTGCAGCGTCGAGAATCAGGATTGCTCTCTGGCCAGCTCAATAGGAAGATGGACTCCACGCCACCCATGCGTGGAAGCGCATGCTGTTCACTGGGGCTGGCACGGAGTAGTAGAGATGCCCCCGGCCATTCTCAACCAATCTTTGCTCTTTGAAGATGGCTAGAGTTGTGACCTTGGCCATGAACGCAACTCCACGTCACTCTCCATGTCTATATAATATACCTTAATATATATATATACATATAATACCTGTCAATCCAATCCTTCTTTTCAAACATTCCCCAATTTTGGAAGGCGGTCTTCTTCAGTTTCGCTTTTGAAGCTTTTGGGTCCCTGCCCTCACGGCGTGGCGGGAACGTGGTGTGCACCCCAGGCCCAGGGGCCCAGCCCTCAAAACATGCTTGACACCCAGGTGTCCGACCAGGGAGCGGTTACCGGGGTGATCGAAATGAGAAATCAGATTCAAAGCGTGGCGGATTTTGATGCGGGACCTGGCACTCAAATCGAAGAACTCTGGAAGTCCTCGGTGTCATCGGCCAGAGCTGTGGAAGTCCTTGATGTTACGCACCTTCGAGCCTGTCGTGTACGCAAAACCAAATATAAAGGGGGAGTCCAAAACAAGACAGAGAAGGGGCCCATTCAGCAGGTAGGAGTGGCTGAAGAACTTGGATCGAACAAGCCCCGCCCCACCTAAAAATGCAGCAAACCTTGCAGCGAACCTTTTGGTGTCCTTTTTCACGAAGCGAGCCGCTCATGGTCAACCCGACCTCGAAAATAGAGATCTCATCGTCCCACATGGTCGACTCGATCTCGCAAAATGGTCTCACTGGTCGCAGTGGTTTCTTGGATGCCGTCCAAAGCTGGCAGGGATCTTGGTCGCTTCTGAGGTTTAAAGTTGCTGAGAAACAGCCAGACCTTCTGGCTGGCACGAATGGGATGTACAGAAGCCACCTCCGCACGAAGCCATCCTCGATTCGGGGATGGGATTGGAGGGCACCCCCTGTCAACGGTTGTACGGGTCGAAGTGGTGAATGGAGGGGCACCTCCAAGCCAAAAATGTCATAATACCGGGAGATGTTTTCCCCGAAGTAGGTGGAGGGGTGAACCGCATCGGTCAACGGTCGACTGTGAGCAGGAAGTATGCGGAGATAGCCGGGATTGGAAGACAGGGAGACAGGCCCAAATGGTGGAAATTCCATGTGTTTCCGTTCCATACCTTTAAACTTTAAACGGATTCATCACTCTGCAATGGATCGAAACCAAGCAGAAACCGCAGTCTAAAGACACGAGTTGGTTCACCCGCACAGTCCCGGGTTAACACGATTGGTTCCGTCAGAATCCGGGCCGTCAAATACAAAGGGTTTTGAGGGTTCAAGCCCCGGCTATGGAGGGCCCAAGGGGTCTTTCAAGGGAAGGGAACTTCCAACCTTTCACTAGTGGACCCTCCTTTCATAGAAGTCAGCGCATGCAAAGTACGAGGCAATGTCCAAGAACCCCGTGATCTTGGAAAGAAAACAAAAAGAAGCTTCCTCAGCGCTTGCAAGCCTCCCGTATGTCCTGGTAGCTGCAATGTCATTCCATTCAGCGGCACGGGCGACGCGTCCTCGTCCGCTCCAGTGGGCACCACGGAACGGCACACGAGGGAGCGCAAGGTCTCCCAATCCGTGGGACGCACCAGCTTCCGCAAACTGGGCATGGTGGAGTGCAAGGCAGACACCACGTCCTCCGATGTGAAGAGACATGACAACGGGTCGATGGATGACACTTCTGCGTGCACGATGCGGCATCTGTTCCCACACGAACATGCCATCTCAGATGAGACATGAGAGCCACGTCGTTGCAGTTGAGGCATCGAGTTCCAAGCACAAACGGTCTCTCGTTCTCGTGTTTTCACGAGAACGTCCCACCAGAAATCCAAGCTCGACTATTGTTCGCGTGGCATTCATGAAATCGAATTTGGGGATGCTTTCTGGTGTCTTGAACCAGGACCTTCCCAGTGACCTCTTCAGGATTGGTAAGTGACCTTTTCAAGGCCTGTTCGTGACCTCAGCTGGGATCTCAAGTTCGGTCACTGGGAAGGTCTGGGAAAAGAGTGTTTCTTTGACTCTTCTTAGTCACAGTCAGAGATCCATGACTCTTCTCCCCATCGGGTCCCCGGTCCCATCTCCTCCGTCTCGTTCTCGGTCCGTTGGAAGGTCAAGTGGGCCTTCTGCACATCCTGAAAGTCCGTGTCGACATCGACCAGCAGGGTCATCTGCTGCAGCTCTTTACAAAGCTCAAGGCCAGAACCACCTGGCTCGCGATGCACCAAGTTTTGTGAAAAAGGTGCCCTTTTCCAAGACACGTTGCTGGGGAATTGAAGCATGAAGAAGCCCTCTGCATCGCCCCCTCCGCCCATTTCCGCTCGAAACCCAACAAGGGGGGGGGCGACCGGGCTGACCGGGCCGACCCTGAAAAAACCTCCCGGTTGCTACTAAGAAGAGACGCAAGACGCACTCATTTTAGTGTCAATATAAAATGGGTTGCACAAGGATCTGATCCATCCCCGCCTCTTCCAGTGCTTCCAGTGCTTGCTGTGGAGCTGGAAAACCCAGGGCATGGAGCGGAGCCGCGCCTCGCGCCGGCTTCCGCGCCGGCTTCGCGCTGCGTGGTCAACAGCTCCTGGGGCACAGCATTCTCCAAGGCTTCAGGTGGTGGCCGCGAGTCAGGATCCTCCTTAAAAGCGATCAGGTGATAAGGTTCGCTGGCACCAAAGAGCCCTGGAACAGGCACATGGTAAAGATCTGCACCAACTCTGATGTTTGCAGCTGCATTCAACGAAATCCGCAAGCCTCGGATCTTTTTCTCGTTCCGGCGTCCGCTTTTTCGCGCTTGAAAAGCGAAGCAAAGATCCCAGTTGAGAGTTTCAATTCCAATGTTCGAATTGCAAGTTGAATCAAACTGAGAACAACAAATCAGACACGTCACAAAGCGTAGAAGAGCTCCGGGCATCCGAACAGAGCCCCCAAAAAAAAGGATCCTCATGACCTTCATGCGTTCCGCTTCCCCAAACCTGACCGGTTCGACCCAGCGTGTGAGGTCGACAGCGAACAGTCTACTCGAAATGGTCCGAAAGACCTGCCACGTTTCCATGGTGCTGGCTGCCACTTTTGCCACGGCGGTGCGGCGTGAAACCGAAAACGAGGCAGAAAAAAATGAGAGCCATTGAGTACCAGCCTTGCTCCTAGTAGCGATGCCAGGAGCCCCTAGTAGCGTCCTTGCTCCTAGTAGCAAGGCCAGGAGCCCCAGCACAAAACCAAAAGAGCCCCAAAATACCGAAGCCAAAACAGCCGATGCTCTCCCGAAACGCGATATTCTTAGGATCTCGGAGCACAAGAGATGGAAATTGGAGTGCTTCAACTATACTTCCGGGGATGTTGGATTGCTCCGCAGCCGCCACTATGCAGGTGATTCTTGACCATTCTGCCCTTCTCTTCTGTTCCACCCCCTGCTTTGCTCAGCCAAAGCGGAACTTTGGGGGTCTCTGAGAGGTGTGGCCGAGAAGCATACAGGAGGAGCTGAACACTTCGTGGATTCGCCGCTGACGGTCGAAGACTCGATGAAGGTCTTGAAACGTGTGCGCTCCTCGGCAACAATCAGCCGTTCAAAGGATCGGCCCACAAGGCTTACATCCGATAAAATCCTTGGATCAGGTTTGTGCTTCTGGATAGCAGGTGTGTGAAACACACGGCCGGCTCAACTGTTGAAGTTCATGTTGATGGGAGGAAAACCTCTCAAATTCATCTGGACGTTTTTCAACAGACCCCCAATCAATGTGTTCCAGTGGGTCAACCTGAGGATTTCTCCCTATTGATCCCTATAGATCCCTATAGCTATTCTTTATAAACAAAAAAACTGCTGAAAGACTGCTGCCAAGCCCTCAAATGCTTCAAGCCCTCACTCTCGCGCGCCAGAGTCATCCCGCTGTCCAGCAGCACCTCACCATCACAAATTAATGCCTCGTAGCATCCTCCGGAAGCTGCAGACAAGGGACTCGGCATCCGCTGTATCCAAGAGCGCATAGATTCGTTCCCGAAGCGCCACATTCATGAGTATGGAGGACGCCGTCACAATGACCAGCAAGAAGAATTGCCCACACAACACTGACATCACTTCTACACTTGGGTCAGAGAAGACAAAGAAACGAATCAGCAACTCCAAAGTGGTGTACACCACTTGGAAAGGAATGGTCACCCATGGATCCAGAAATGCCAAGACCAAACAGAAACGAAACGTGATCACAAAACATTGCAGCAATGCAAATCTGTGGGCACTCTCTCGCCCTGCTGAACCTGCTGCCGCCAGAATCCCTACAGCACAAGCAACGTGCAGTGAGTAGGTTGCAGCTTTCAGCTGACGGGGAGTCAGGCGGACAGAATCCTTTCCAGCCACGGAGTAGTGGACATGGGTTCCAATGCACAAGACGAGCAATACAATATTATCAAGCCCAGGTGCTTCGAGGGTCTTGTAGGTGAAAAGCAGGGTCACGGGAAAGTTGATGTGACAAAGGCAACAGCAAAAGAATCTGTAGTTTGTTTGCCGCAACTTCCAAAATTCTTCCTCCACGCGAGCTTCTTGGGCTTCCTCCACATCTCTCTGGGCTAAGGAACCTATACATCCCCTCAACTTCCCCCAATCATCCAAAGTCTGCCAAAGGTGCAATGGGAACCAAAGAAGTGCCAAAGTGCACACCACACTCAAGGTGTCCATGGAGTCCATGGCGCAAGAACGGAAGAATGAATTAAATATATACATAATATATAGCAGAACCCGCTGACTGAGACAAACCTAGTGATTCGCGTGGTGCTTGCTGAAAGACCCTTTTTTTGTGTGAATCCCCTTCAGATTCAGACCGGCTGAGCAAGTTCGAAGAGGCTCCCAAGCTTCGCCCCAGCTCCGATGCTGCCCCCCAGACTCCGGTTGGGGGCCCGTGGTCCCGGTGTGGGAACCGAGCCGCCGTCGCGCTCCGAGTCGCCCAACGCGCTTAACGGAGCGAGTCTCGGCTGGCGATGACCGAAGACCCGATGGAAGAACGGTCGACGTGTTTGTCTTCTTTTTCTTGTTCCTTCATGTAGACTCTTGAGGACCATACACATACACATCCATACACCACACCCCCCATACGAAGAGGATGTTCAATTCAAATGGCTGGGCGGCTGGGGTAGATTAATCAAGAGTCTACATGATTTCTTTTCTTTGCTTCTTCTTCTGCGGCTTTCTTCTTCTTCTTCTTCTTCTTCTTCTTCTTCTTCTTCTTCTCGGTTTGTCTTCTTTTCTGCCTGCTTGCTCGTCTTGCTTCTTCTTGGCTTGTCTTCTTTTTCTTTCTCTTGCGGAAGAACGTAGATCTTCGAACCCATCCCACGGGATCCGTCGCGCCACGAACTCGTCACCGTCGCCGTCGCCGTCACTGATCGGGTCACGGGATCCGTGCTGCTGATCATGGCGCCAAAGGCCAAGCACTCGGCCAAGCTCAGCCAGAGCGTCGTGGGCGCCGTCGCCTGCAGCAGCCAGCGCAAGCCGAAGGCCACGACCTGAGCACGGAACGTCCGGGCAGGGGCAGCTGGTGGGTGCAGCAGGTGGGTGCGGCTGCACCGGTCGGAAGGAGGTTTCTGGGGGAGCAGGTGCAGAGCCCTGCCCCTCCAAACAAAAAGGCTGAACAAAGGAGCCCAGAAGGTCTCTCAATGTGTTCATGTTTCTTCCAAAAGTGTCCGCTGTTCTTCTTCCAAACGTGGTGATGCACACCCTGCCGGCCCTACCCTCCAACCACCACCCGATCGAATTTCTGGAGATCTCCAGCTGGGCACCCGAGCCAGTGTAGAGACAGCTGTTCCCACGAAAGCATGCAACAAAATTCCTCGGCCAGCCGAGCCCACAGGATGCTCACCCCAGAGCCCCAAATGCATCTCAAGAGAAGAGAACTTGATTTTACATGATTTTACACCCTGAAGGAAAATCAGGATCCGCCCTGGCTGACGGAAAAGACACCTCTTGCCAAATGGCCTCACAGCGACAACACGACCAGCGACACGTGTCGCTGCCTCGAAGCAGCCACATGGTCGACCGCCCAACGAAAGTCATGAAGGACCTGATACGTACGTTTTTCTCGGGTTTCTGAGTCCGTTCAATGGGTCAACCTCGAGTGGCGCTGCGCAAACGGTGCCAAAGGAAAAGGCCCCGAAACCTCCTCTGTTCCCGGAAAAGGCCCAAACAGTACTCCATGACAGTTGCAAGGACCACCTAGCACTTCCAATGGTAATGGGTGCCCAATAATGGAGACCTATAAGATCCTATAAGTAGGGTATAGGTAGTCCATTGGACCATTGGACACCCAGACAGGATGGTCCTGGCAGGTGAAAACTGGCGGAACATCGGACATCAGACCGGTCGCACGGACGGACGCGGACCCACACCGCCCACACCTTCGGTCATGGGACACCCTATGAGCGCATGGCACTCCATCTGTCACTGGAAGCCAACCAGGTCACCTTCAAATCTGGCTCCCTTTTGGGAGATGCCAATCGCTTGTGCTCAGCCCACCCGCGCGAAGCTTCACCGAATGCCCGTGAAGCTTCGGAACGTCGCCTGTGTCCGTCACGCCAAGGCGCTCGTGATGTTGTCCTGGGCGAGGTACGGAAGAGGCACTGAAGCCAAGTGTTTTGCTGGTGGACATGCTTATTGCTCTACCATGCAGGACCTTCCGAAGGAATCGAACGACCTGAAATGAGATCCGCTGAGGTCACGAACAGGTCTTGATCAAGTCACTGACAGGTCACTGGGAAGGTCCTGGCACCAGTTCATTGCAAAAATGGCCGCTCTTCGTCCCATCCGAATGTTCGTGAAGAACACCGGCCCCTCCGGACTCGGAACCGGCACCACGACATGGAACTGCTGGAAGAGACTGGGGTTAGTTTACTAAATCCTACATGAACATGCTTGTTTTCCGAAAGGTGCCCCGATCGAACCTCTGAAGGACCTCCCGGAGGTGCACTAGGGAAAGAAATGCAAGGAATGACCCATCAAGATGATCTGAAACTAGATATGAATGAGAAAATTGCATTTTGGAGGCTTAAGAAGATTTGATGTCACACTTGAAACGAGCCGTCAGGTTGCTTTTTTTTGAATGTTGGTGACAGCAGTGTTATGGCCCCTGCCTGTTTGGCGTTGTTGGACCCTCTATACTGATGTAAGGTTGTTTTATGTGACCACACAACAGTCATGACGTTCTGTGTAACAGAGTAACTGGGTGGGTG
>CAXAMN010023618.1:568570-602361 GCA_963970005.1 Durusdinium trenchii
GGGTGGGTGTGGGTGGGTGTGAGTGGGTGTGGGTGGGGGTGGGTGGTAACAATCACGTTCAGTTGGAACAACTTCGTTTCATGAACTCAATCTGCATCTTCGTTTGATAAAGAGAAATGCGAAAAGCTGTGGGACACTTGTGTGCGTGTGTGTCAAGATGTTCGTTTCGAAAAAATAAAATAAAAAACAAAAAAGTGCTGACCATTGGAGTCCTTAGGAGTCCTGGTATGCCTTTGGAGTCCGCAAAATGGCGTCGAGACCACAAAAAAAATATACAATCCATCCACAGAGTAGATTTCCCCTCGAGAGAAAACCCACAAAATCATGATTTGATGCGTCCCACATGCTCTAAGAGCATGAATCAAGCTCAATGATGCTCAATGCAGATGTGCAATTTCACGCAGTTGCTCAGCTGTCACCGCTGTCATGTTGTTTTACTCCCCAGTGAGGTTCATGTCATGATCAGTCGGATGTAGTTCCTCTCGTTTCTGATCAAGTCATTGAGTCATGACTCACCACGAAAATCGCAACACATTGGTCTCTACGCCCAAAAACATCGCCGTTCACAGCCCTCCGAGCATCAAAGAACTGTTGGCTCTTGATGCCGTAGCCCTCGGCGAAAATGATGGGCGCGATAAAGACCAGCCTGTGCTCCGGGTGCGATCGGTGAAGATCCCCGTTTCAAAGCACAAAGCGACATCTGTGTACAGGTGTACATGTGTGAAGAATCCAAGGTCGCCTTGATTCCGCGGGCGGAACTGGCCATCATTCTTGGTTGCCCAATTGGCCATCCTTCTCGGTGCCTTTTCTCCCGCCGGCGGAATCGGCCTTTGGAAACCACCTTTATGAAACCGTTCTCGCTCGGAACGCCCTTCGCCCCATGGGCTTCCGGACATGAACTGCTTGGCCGACAAGTCCTCCAGCTTTTGGAACGTATTTCGATTCACCTGCGACCGTCCCTGGGGTCTTCGGACGACTGCGTCGCGTCGTTTTGGAATGGTTTCTCAACGAGAATGGAAATGGTTCATGACTCTTCAGATCGGCAAAAAGGGTTCAAAGTGGTCTTTTCCACGTCCCTGTTCTTTTAGTATCGTCACAAAAATGACGACAAAATGGTCACATTGAAGCTGATCAGCACGTGTCAAAAGGTTCTTGTTCCATGGATATGAGAAGCTCCAGCATGAACAAAGGAAGAAACACAATGACAAAGGACAAACAATACAAAAAAAAAAAAAACATCATGTGACAAAACATGCGAGCAAGTTGGACACGGTACATACAGTACAAGGGGTCATCATCGTCTGCAAATTGCATTCTTTTACACGGGTTAAGCAACATGTATCATGTCCCTGAAATATGTGCCTCTGAAAAGGATCTGCGCATGCGTTGCGCTAGCCGCTATGCATTGTGCCTACAACGTTTTGTAATTGAATGGTACGTCACGCCACAAAGAAGAAGGTGGAATTGTGAATGGTGGGAGCAACATGAATCGGTCGAAGGTATGGCGAGACACAATATCGAGGTTACTCGTTTTTGGGGTCAATCACAGGAGTGTGAAAACTGGAGATCCACAGGTTGGTGGAGGGTAGTCCAGCCGGGAGACCCCCGAAAGGAAGGTGGTGGACAGAGTCGACAGGACCTGGTCTTACCGGATGGTCGTGTGGTCAAAGAACTTGGGTCACGGGCCATCTGCATTGGCAAATCTGCAGGTATGACACAAATCGCCATACTGCACATACTCTGAAGAATTCCATTCGGCAAACTGTTTGAAGACTTGTTGGAAATCTGTGTCTTGCCCTGATGGTTCGTCTGTTTCTTGGCTACGTGATATATGTCTGTGCTGGTCAAGGTATGGTCTGTATGGTTTGCTCAAGTCAGCCAATCTATTCAATGTGAGTCACTCCAATGGAAGAATTGACCTGTGGAAAACCCTGTTTTTCGATATACAACCCAGTTTGGAAAATCCACGTCTTCTCTGCAGGGGGGTCCATGCTTTGTCTTAACACCTTCCATGCGGACTCGCCGCAATGGCACCCAACGACGCCTGTGGAAAGGCCGCGGCAATGGCACCCAACGCCACCCCCACACAGATGGTCGAGATCGCCTGCGGATCAGATGCCCCCAAACACGGTCAGTTTTCCGTCCACACCCGGGGGATCGGTGGTGCCCCCGGTGCCCTGCGGTGGTCTGCGGGGGTTGCTCTGGACCTGAATCCTTGGGAGTACCCATGTATGTAAGTATACATATGTAGGGACTTGGAGGGACTCAAGGGACTCGGGAGCGTCTGGCCACCCAACGCTCCGCGGTAAAATGAAAAACAGAAGAACAAATCCGCCGACCCCAAAAACTGGACGATGGCTTTCGCGTTTTCGCCTTTCGCGGGACGATGGTGCCTTTACCCGTCACATCTGCAAACACATCTGCAACACATGGGGGTTGTTCAAAATACCTTTTCCCGAAAACTATCCTTGCGCCGGACCACATTGACAATTGCATAAATTCTAAAGTCGCCGCTGACCATCAAGATGTTTTTCGCGGGAAGAGCGTTGACCCCTTTGGATTCTCAATCGGGCACGCTTGCTGATTGCTATTTCGGGTCACGAAGTGAGAAAAGGGGCTGAGGATTTGGGCGCCAAAACCTTGGGTTCTTTTTGGGTTGTATTTGGGGTGGTGTGTGGTGTGTGTTCATTCTTTAGGTTTTCTATGAGAGTTATAGTGCGTATATCAGATTTGTCCGTTTGCATGTCTTTGGGGAAAACACTAGCAAGAGCACAACGACACACCTTCGATCCTTTCGATTTCGATCAGCCGCAGCCTATACCAGTTGATCAAAAAGATTGTGCTTCCGGTCATTGGTGCCATCCCAGGGTCTCGCCCCAGGAGACCCTGCAAGTGGTACAGCACCCTGCAAAACCAATACCAGGACCCGACTCTACAGGTCACCAAGGAAGAGACCTGAGACAGGGTCCAACAACCCTCAACTAACAGCCTGGCAGTGAGGGTGCTGGTAGAGAAGGTTGAAGAGGGATGTCTATAACACAAAGCCCGTGGCAACTTGCACCAGCAGATGACACCAGCCGAGGTTAGTCCAAGTAACTCAAAGGTTAGTCAAAAAAGCCGCGTGCGCGCACAGGTCTGAGTTAGAAACCTGCGACATGCCAGAGTTAGCACGATACTGGCGTCCATGAAAAAGATGGACGCGCGCGGCAGCTCCAACAGGTTTTTAGCTCCAACTTCAATGATACCGGCTAGGCCCTATGCAAATTGTGTCTATTCTTTGTAGGTCTTTTATGGCCCTTCAATTTTTTTCATTGGACGATCTAGGGACGCGCGCCACGCAGGCACAGAGCACGAACGATGGCGCTAGAGCCCAATTGGCCGGCTGGGTCAAAACCAGGATACCTTGGGTGACCTGGAAGGTCTTTCGCTACATGGTGGACCCGGGCTCCAGGTTTTAACCCATTCCCATGTGAAATACATGCCTATACTTCATCTTTTGACCCCCCCAAAATCCAGTCGACTGGACTGACCCACCACTGACCTACCACTCACGTGTGAACACTTCAAGTCCAGGGTCAAGTCCTATGGTCGTCCAGTCACTGACCTATCCAGTCGGCCTCTGGAATTGGCCAAGACTGCTTCTGGATGATGTTGTTCACCACCAAGCAGACCGCCTGCCACGGGGTCCACCCGTGGATCGAACAGGTCCGGTCCACCCGTCCCGGAGCCCGGCGGCGAGCGGCAGGGGGCGGCAGGGGCGGCGGTCGTGCCGGCGGGTCCCTTAGTCTGAGAAATCAGTAAAACCCTCAAACCATCATGGAAGTGGAATATGGAGACCAATCAACAGATGTTTTGGTGTTTTGATGCGCTCCATCAAATCATCATGACAATGGAAAACCACCTGCTTGTTCGTAGAGGAATCTACGCTCTTCCTTTCGGGAGCATGCCATCCACTTCCATGTTCCACTGGATGGAGTGGTTTGTTAAGCCTCGCTTGCATTGGAGGTGTCTCTGAAGATTGTTCTTCGCTATTCAAGTTTGTTCCGTTCGACGCCAATCCGTACCGGTCCCATGCAGGTCATCGCAAAGCCTTGGAGTGTGATTCACAACACAAAAGCACTCCAAGTGACGTTTGACCATTTTGAAGCCCCCCAAAAAAAAGAATTGAAGCTGTGGCGAACACGAACAGATCTCGACCCTACAACCTCGGTGCCAGATGTTCCCAGCTGTCCCAGATTTGCGACGCTGAGGGAAAAGGGTAGGGTGGGCTCTTTGGCCTTAATTTAAAAGACACGTGGAAGGAGGGATCCCAAGCCCCCCATTTGAAGAAGTGTTGCTCGGTATGCGAAAGTGAATAAGACAGAGGCCAAATTGGACAGAGGTCAAGCCAGAATCTCAAGAAGCCTTCATAAGACAAGTACGCTATGCTTTGTTCCGCAAGAAGGCTTTTGATCACATTCGACATCCGGATATAAATTAGATACTTGCATTCAATTGGCAAATTAGCTGGCCGACAGACGCCAGACCCTTTCTGAGTAACATGTCCGTTTGCCGGTCGTGGTATGCCTTGTGTTCATTCGTTATGCAGTTCGGTTTCACTTCGTCCACATAGTCCACTTTTCTTTGTACATGTATGGTTGCTCACTTGGTACTTCCACCGAAAAACCCGTCACGTATGGCGTGACCGGGAATATGTGTGGCTGCGACCCTCTTCGCAAGTGCGATGCATCCATGTGTGGGGGGGGGGTTATGAATTCGATGAATCATATATAAGTGTGTCTACATCAGGTCCTGAGACCCCATGTTTGCGAGTCTGGCGAGTCTCACAACTTCCAATGAAGTGGTGGCAAAGGCCAGCTGCTTCCAAACTGGGACCGTCAGGACCGTCTGTGACCCGACTTCAAAAAACGGGCGTAGCAAACCGTCTGGGCTTCGGACCAATAAGCTCACCTCAGGTGGGAGTTGGGTACCCGAATTGGTTTGGGATGAAAAAACACACACCTTGGGTATATCCCAATACCAGTGGATGATGATGGTTAGGTTGCAGGCCGAGATCTCAAAAATAGTGATGACCTTTTATCGACTGTTTCTGGTTTACGGGGCTACACCCTATACACCCCTTAAAGCAGTCCTCCGTTCCTGAGTGGTGAGTGAAAACAGTCCTGTTCAATGAATGGGACACCGCTACGGTGTCAAACCCTCCCAATAAGGCCCCCCCCCAACAAAAGAACTCCTGGCTTGAGGACTTACTGTTTCTTTTCACGTGCACGATTTCTGTGGTCTCAAACCGCAAGCTTTCTTGAGAATTTAAAGTACTGCACTCCCTGAAATCATCGTGGAAGTGGAAAATGGCCTCTTGGATGACCATTTTCCTCTACAGACAGATGGTTTTGCAATATTACTTCAGGGAGCGTATCTCAAAAGTCTGAACGGTGGTAGTGGAAAAGCAAAGGATCCTTCCCGGGCGGCAACAGTCCCTGACACACCGGAACACAGCCAAGTTGGTCCCATCATCTGGGGTTGCTCAATCCAACCCCATTTCTGAGACAGAAGCTACCCAGAACCCGAAACAAACAGAAACATCCAGAAACAAAGAAATGTTTTCCCCAGTCCCAACCACTTGTAACGGTGCTCAATTGCCATATTGGAACGTGGAACAACCCTTTCTTTCTAGTTGGGACTGGGAAACCCAGGTACCACCCGGTGACCACCCGAATTCGCTCGCGCTCTTGCGGCTCGCCACGAGAAGCAAGACGTCCGTGGCATCCAGTTTCAAGTTGTCCAAGGGATCGGGTTCCGGCATCGTCCGGGCAGAGTTCAGGCCATCGTTCGGGCATGGCGCATGACGAACTGACCGGCTGACCCCTGAGATGCGGTTCTCCTCAAATAGATGCCATCAGCAAACCCTCCCAGAATTCGTAGGATTGAATAGTGAATACATGTGAAGACCTGTCGTTTTCGTGGTTGCTCTGCTGTTGGATGGCTCCCTCTCACCAACTGGAGCTGATGCGCCCAGTGCGGGCCTGAGTTTGGTTCCATACGTTCATTCAGTTCCCTTCCAAAAACCTGGCAAGATCCCCAGGTCTGGCAACCAATTCCAGGCAAAGCATGGCAACAAAGCCATCGATGGAGTGCGGGTTCCTATGATGCATGCCGAACACCTCCATTCATCGGCACACCTCCGGACAGCCTAAAGCTAGCTACCAGAGAAGCGAAGCAAGCGAAGCGCGGCGGCCGAACAGTCAAGAGAAATGCCTTCAAACAGCTGCTTTGTTTTTTCCCTTCCAGCAAACATGGACATGCACCTGGCTCTCTGAACTTGCAACAGTTCCAGTGTGAAGGCGTCCGACTGGGTGTTCTTGTTTTCTGGCCACGATTCAAAGGCAGGAAACTCCGGGGAAGGTGCGGTGTTGCTCCTGTCTTGCAACTGTTTGATCTCTTTCCTCAGAATCATTAACCAGTCGACTACGAGGTCGACCCTCAGCAAGAATAGAATGGACCTGAATTGTATATAGTCGGTTGTAAATAGGCCAACTAACTAGTTGGGCCATCACCCACACCCTTTTCACCTCGTCACAACATGCAAAGCCAATAGCCGATATCCTTCCGACCTCGCAACCAGCATCCTCTATCGTCCGCGTCAGCCTCCCAAAACCCATCAGTGTCATCTTCGCACTTCAAAGAGGGTGTCCCCGCAGTATCCCCGAAAGCAGAAAAAACGGAAGGTTCATTTACGCCTTTTCAACCAACAGCCGGTCCTCATCCACCGTGGAAATAGCTGCTCGGAGCGCAGAACGTCCTCTTTTTCGGCTCGAAGGTGATGTCTGGATGAATACAAGATCTTCGAGTTGGGTGGGATTAAAATCCTCGAATTCTCCTCGCAGCCCTTCAAGTTCAGGCCGAGGACACAACTACACGCCCATCTCCGTCGCCCGAGTCTCTGTCGGACATGGTATGAGGGTCCAAAAGACGAGATGTTTCCCACAGGTGGTGAAACACAAAAAAGCTTTGCAAACTGAAATTCGGTCCAAAATGTCTCGGCACTGATCTTTGGTCCAAATATGTGCATGATGCACGTGATAGCACCTTTGGGTCTGATCCTGATCCAAAATGAAGCAGGAAGATTGTCCAGCGACAGAAAGTCGCCGTCTTTTCTAGTAGGGGACTGCGTAGGGTGCGGACTCTTCATTCGGTTTGAACCCTCCTGGCCGTTTCAAACCGGTGTTCTGCTTCTTTATTCAGAAATATAGCCTAAAAACTCGGAAATACTTCAAGTGCTCCACGAGCTCGACTGGGTTGATGCTTTTGTGTTTTTGAGACATGACGACCATGGGCAGCAGGGGGGGATGTGGCTAGTGCAAACGAGCCACATCCGGCGGCTCCGGTGGACTGGCGTTTGAAGGAGCATTCTATGGTCAAGTAATGACCCCAAGTGGACAGTCTATAGGAACATCTTCCAAACCACATTCCTTTCAACACATCTGTTTGGTGGGCACGGTATTTTCCAATGTTCCATTGTCTTGCTGAATTGTGCCTCTCTTCTCAAAGATGCACTCTCAAAGTAGACTCTCACCAAACTTGTCAGTGAAGCTCTAGAATTGGGCCTCGGTTGCCATCTGTGGAATTCCTTTTGGAACTTTATGTTGTTTTCTTTCGGGCATGTCTCACAGCACCATCCAAGAAGGTGCCCTTATGTTGTTTGGGCCTCACAGCACCTTCTTGGGGAAAGCTGCCCTCACTCCACCCGGACCGCCCCGCCCAGACCTCCTCGGTCCGCCGAAAACATGTTGAACACCGCCGCGCGCGTTTCCGCCGGGAGAGCACCGACGACTCCGGCGGCGATCGAATAGTGATTAGTGGCTGAGACCACCAGTTGAGGCCCGGAAGTTGAAGTTTTGAGATCGCCAAGTTCTTTCAAACTCTCCCCTCAGAATCTTCGCTCCCGCAGCCATGATGGGGTGACCCCAGTTCCGCCGTAAGTGTGCCGTGTTCTGTAAGGTGGCAGCATTACATCAGTTGGATCAAGGAGGAAGTCTTTGAAGCATTCGTTACAAATCTGAAGAATTCTTGCATTTTTGAGAGTTACAAAAAACATCACTCATCTAATACCTCCATGATTTGACCTCAACACTCTTTCGAAACAGTTGTTACAAACTGAATGTGATTTGGCTTTCCTCTAAGTCTAAGTGCCAGCTTCTCTATCAACCTATGGGCCATGGGCAAAATTCCTGCACATTGTTGCTCTCCCCGAAACAATCATGGAAGTGGATGGCATGGCCCCTTGTATGACCTTTTTCCTCCACAAGCAGGTGGTTTTCCATTGTCATGATTATTTCATGGAGCGCATCAAAACATCTGCCATCTGTTGATTGGTCGTGGCGTGGCGGCTGGAGAAATCCGCATCCAATTGGCATCCACTTGGCCTGTACATCCTAAGCTAAGCATGCAAGTGCCTCTGCATGCTCCGTTGGGAGCCAGTCATTCCTTGAATTCACCTGTGATGCAGTGGATCCTCCAAATTTCTGGGCCGTCTTTGCACCACAAGGAGGGGTCCAGTGAATTGCAAGGGTGCTGGAAAATTGATGGACTTTTCCGAAAGAGCAGTTGTTTCCATCACCCCTGCAGGCAAAACCGGATTTGCCTTCTTTAGACATTTCGGCGGGAGCTCAAGCCAACCGGAAGGGTGGAAAAGGCGGCGTTGCATGGTCCTTGTATCCACCCCAAAGAAACACATCCTTTCCGGCTTGGTAAAGCCCCCCCAAAGAAAAGAGCGGTTCCTCACCAACAAGTGGATGTCATCTGCACCATCCTGGGCCGATGTCTGTCGAGAAAAGCAGGCAATTCTTCAACTTATCGGGCGAATCGAGCCCTCTTCACCAAAAAAGAAACCTTTCTTTCCTCCTTGCAGTGGTCTGACACTGAGGCACAACTTGGTTGGTCCCCAATGCCGGCTGCCGGTTCACAAAAAAAAGAACCGTGACCTCAACCAAAAAAAGGCCCAAAAGCGCGTCTTCAACACGACCAAACACCCCAAACAAGCAAGGCCTGGCGTTGATGAGCTGTTGGACTTCGCTGGCCAACTGCACCGGGATGGGCATCCAAACCACCTCCTGCAAGCTGCCGCTGATGCCTCGAGCGTCGCTTCCACCGTCGTGCCGCCGGGTGCGTCGTGCTGCACGGCCCAGGCCGGCTCCGGAGCTTCCCTCCGCTTGTTTGGGTTCTAGAGAACCCCACACTGTTCGGTTGTTGGGCTAGACCTCAAACTCGAGCAGCCCGACAAGCCCCACAACGGCTGACCAATCCAAATCCGGGGGCGATGTGTTGCTACGCAACTGGTGCAACGAAGCCGAAGAGTTGCTCAGTTGGTTGTACACTTTACAGGTTGTCCCTTCAGCAATAAACCCAAAAACAATTCTAGACTGAACATGAGCAAAGTTCTCTGGTCTTCTTCGGAAGAAGAATCCCAAACTTCTTTCAGCACACCGTATGATCTGGAAAAGAATTCCTTCATCCAAAGCACACTAAGGATCATCCAAGGTCTACACTCCCTGAGTCTTCATTCCATCACGTGGATTTCGATGATCGTTCTTCCGGTCAGACATCCGAGTTTGGCCAAACAGGTGCCAAACAGGTTTTCCATACCTAAAGGCCAGTTGAATGCAATTGAACCCCCTTCTTGATAGGAAAAAGAATTATTTTAAGAATTCTTTTGATCCTCCAAAATAGAGGTCACTCAGCTTCTAGGTCCTTAGGTCCCGGATCCTGGACCGGATCCGGACCGTGGACCGGATCCGCGTTGCCAAGCCACGCCGGGGCGAGGTGGGCGGCGTGGATTCGGGCGTCGCGGGCCAAAACTGCCCCCCGGGCGACTGCTGCCCCTGACCCCGAGTGCTGCCGGGCGTGGGCGGTGAAGAAAGCATGGCGATCTGCTTCGCTTTTTCAAGGCATGGCGTTTTCTTTTTTGGCGTCGTTTAGACGGGTTGTACATGTCAGGCTTCGGGTGGTGTTGGTGTTTTCAGACTGTCTCAACTCGGACAGCCAAATCGATAAAAGACATAGAAATGTGATTTGCTTTTCAGAATTCCACACCACGTGCAGAAAAAGACAAGTGCCACTTTCCGCCTGCCGCCCGTCGGAGGGTAGCAACCAGGTGCCGACCGAGGGCTGAACCTGCCAACCTGGAGCACTGATCTAAATCCAGTGAGCGAGGCAGTTAGTGCGTGGGGTGCATGCATGGGTGGGTGGGCAGTAAATGAGTGAAACGTTCAGTAAAATCGTGGGTGAAATGGGTGAAGCCACGCATTTCACGTCAACCAGTCAACCTTCTAAATAGTGACTCTATGAATAGACTGTCTTGCTTCGTCGACAGAATGGTGAGAGATGTCCCGTCTTTCTTCGCTTTTCGAGGGAAGAGAGAAGCAGTGCACCACCGGATGAACAAGTCAGACAAAAGGCCGGATGAACATGCTGTCACCACCTCAGATGTCTCTGAGATGTCGTTCAGCAAAAAACCTTCCTTTCATTTCATGATGTCGACATCTCAGAACCAGACGAACCAGATCGACTGAGACGAACCAGATGTCGTTCCACTTAAGCAAACCAGGTCGACTACTCGCCAGGTTGCTCGTGGGCGAAGCCCCTGTCGACGGGAGCGCCTCGTGGTCGGGGTCAGTTTGGGGGCGACGAGTGGGTTTGAGTGACCGGATCCAAGCTTGTGGGTTTGGGGATGTTGGGGGGGGTGGAAGATGGAAATTCATGGATTTGGGGTGAGGAGTCGCAGCAAAACTGTTTCTCTCCTGCGGATAGAGTTGCAGGAGTGGGACTTTTTGGAGCCTCCTTCCTCACATAAATGCGAAGCCTTCTGTTGGGTGACATGTTCGGATGAATCTCGAACTTGAAATGTTCGATGTTTGAGCTGTATTGATCTTTAATGATCTTGAAGCCTTCTCTGCAGGCAAAGGACATGCAGACCAAAACGCACTCCCACCAAATTGGGATCTCTCAAGAGCTGTGAGGATTTGGAGGTTAGCAATCTGCATTCCCTTTATACAAGATCCCTGGCCCCTAAAATACAAACCAAATATATAGGTTCATCACTAGATCAAGGTTGTGGCATCCTTTCTCAGTTTTAAGGGAAAGGGTTGCATGGGGGGGTTCTACCAACCAAAGTCATTATATATGTATACGCACGCTCAAAAAAGTGATAGAAGGGTGTCCTCGTGCACAGACCCGGCATAGAAATGCCTGGGCTAAACACAACCAAACAATATCTTCATGTAGTTATCCCACACTATATAGATAGAACCACCATTGAAAGAGAAGCATCAAGCCATATCAAGCCTCAAGCCTTTGGGTGTGTCCTAAAAATAGACGAATCCCCGTCCGCGTCCGTTTGCACGCTGGCCGAAAAAGTCTTCCCTATCTGCCAAAAAATGAGTCATGGCACCTCTGCCTATATGAGTCATATGAAAAGAAAAAGAACTACGCATGGCTTACGGATGTTGAAGACACCAGTGATAGCGGTGACCCTCCGATGAAGTCCGGGCAGCCTGGTCCACCTCCACTTCCACATCCTGGAGCCGCAAGGGGAGAGCTGGAAGGCTGGCGGTCCCTAGCCAGACTGGAAGTCGCCAACTTGACTCATAGAAGTAAAAATGAAGTAAATAGGACGTCTGTATTCGAACTGAGTAGGCTCAGTAGGCTCAGTTTCGAGGATTCGCATGGGTGCAGCCTTCGTGACCCACCGGTTACCGCCAAATACGGACCAAAGAGTCGGAGCGGGTCTGAGCGGCGTCTGAAAACCGACATCGTGTTGGCAGCTCTGTGATCCACACAGGACACAGATCTTTCATCATGGGCAGCGGCATGGGTGTCGCGAACAAACACTGGACCACCAGCTCGGTGCTCCAACCACCGTATGAACCCACCTCACCATCTGTTCAAAGCGACCTCGCCCGACCGGTCGCGAGGGGCCCGTGGACCCCCCGCCTTCTCGTCCATGGCCGGAGGACGGCCTTCTGACCGGCAGCGCCGGCGCCCCTGGCGATTCGTGAAAGAGGCGATCGTGACGGGTGGAAGGACAGGGAGCAAATCGGTGGGAGACCCCAATGTTTGGGGTTGATATGATTATCCAGTATGTAACACTTGAAATCATAATAAACCCTGACTTATTGCTCCAAGTTGATACAATTGACTTGAGGCCGAGGGTAGGTGACGAAAGCTAGCAGGGGTGCATCCGGACTGGTGGGACATCAAGCGCAGTGAGGCAAATGGTCATGAGGTAAAACGTTGTGAACATGTAAGACACACAAACAGCAATGACACAGCCAACCTTAGAATTGAAGTCCCCGATAATTAAGGAAGCGTGGCTGGACTTTGCCACACTGTTCGATGCATCCGATGTGTTCACGAACCTGTGAGCTTGTTGAATCTGTTGCACCGTATCCCAAAACCTCCACGGAGGAGTTGAACCAGTGTGGATGCCATAAGAGGTGCCCAAGAGGTGTCCCAGAGGCAAAACAAAGCTGTTTGCATGATTTGTTTGGTTTCTTCTATCGATGTCGATGTCATGAACATGTGAGCTTGTTGAATCTGTTGCACCGTATCCCGGGGGAGTTAAGCCAAAGTGGATGCCATAAGAGATGCCCGAGAGGTGTCCCAGAGGCGTCCGAGGGGGGAGTTGAACCCACGGGGGGGGGCCCCCTACATATGAAGTTTTCACGTGATGCGGCGATCCCGAGGATTCCAGCCCCTCACTTGCTAAAGCAAGGACAACTCCAGCTAGCTGGTGCTAGCTTTCGTGATATGATTACTACACAATTGATATGACTTATCAACTTATTGTTTGCTTGATCACCAAGTTTTGACTGATCCGTGTTTTTTTGGGAGTAAAGCCATGACTGGTCATCTAAGATCTCTTAGGTCAATCGGTGCTCATCGTCCCTTTCGTTGCCCGCCCTCTTGAAGGTCAGGCTGCTCATTCCCTGCTTGGTAACCTACAAGTCATCATAAGCCATAAGCCAACGGCAGGGAGCCCACATGCGACAAATGTCGCTAGATCTTGGGTTGTCCACCCCAGTAACAGCCGATTTGTGGCCAAGGGACCCGGGACCCTCCATGAGGGACCTTGATGCTTTCGGGGATCGCCGACACGGCAAAAGGGGCGCCTTGGGAAGTATCAGCCGAGTCAGCAGAGTCCTGGCAGCTCACCTCCACCTAGACTCTAGACAGACCGCACAGTAGAACACCACACAAGCTTCAAAGTGAACCAGGAAAAGAACACGGCATCTTTTCACCTGGTGGTATAGTATAGAGTATAGAACCAGGCCTACCCTAGTCATACTACTACCCCCAAAACGGACCAAACTACTTGGGAGCTTGGAAAAATCTGCCTGCCATGCACCTCTAGCACATCCGTCTGCGCCTTGCCGCTCTGATTTCCAGCCTACCGGGTGTTCAAAACGGTCGCAGATCGGCCTTTGCCCTCGGAAGTTGACGAATGAGCAGCGTTGGATCCCAGATTTTGTGTTTTCCAAGCAAGTATGCACCCAGACGCGACCCTGGGCCCTCATATGGAGGGGTCTGGGGTCTCAAATCCCTAGGTTTTGAGGGACCAAGGGCTGTTTGGAGCGCGTGGGCAGCTCAAGACTCAACCTTTTTTGGGGGGTGCCAATCTTTCGTCCGACCCCACAGGAGCTCCACCAACGCGACAGTCGGAAAGGCGTCGTTTCTGCCGAGAAAGGGACACGGGGCTGCCGCGCCAAGTATAGGGCTGAAAGGATGCGAAGGAAACTACTTACAGACTGTCCAAAATGGCCTTCGGCATCCATCGATATGCCATCCGGTCCCACGAAACCAAGTCCCACGAAGTCGCACGTTCGTTGGGATCATCAACCCAAAGACTGGCGGATTCTCCCCGCGTTCGTGGCGAAAGGAAGGCCCAAAACCGATGCTTCGCATGTTTCGAAGGTTTGGGCGTGATCCACAGCCATACACCCCGGGCAGATGAACCTAACATGGAACCTGTAAATGGATCTTTGGATAACCAGCTTCCTCCACAAAACCAGTAGGTTTTCGGGTTTCCATGTGGATCTCTGCATGTCTCGTCCAATCCTTAGCGAGAGCGCCTGCTCAGCCTCAGGCTTGGTCTCACTCTTCTCACTCTCCGGCTTGCTCTCGCTCTCCGGCTTGCTTGGCTCCTCGACAGGGCCACTCTGTCCAAATTCCACTAGACTCCTCCAAGTCGTCTGAACCACCACCAGACTCGCGGGTCGCGGCTCGCGGCTCGCGGCTCCGCAGCCTCCGTGGTTTCAGTAGAGGCCGGCTTGGAGCGAACACTGGACGGTGCCTCTGTCACCTCATCCTTGGGCGGTGCTCGGTCCGTCGGTGCCCAAACGACCCGACCGACACGACGACACCGGACATCGAAGCGGTGTTTTTCTTTCGGAAGCCCATCTGCCTCAAAGGGCTTTTTGCATGAAGGGCTGCCCTCATCAGCTGTTATTCTAATATTGTTATCATATTGTACATCGAACTGGGCAAATGTCCCGCACTTCTGCGCTGCTACTTTGGGCGAAAAAGGTGTGTTTTTTTGGTCCCGTTCCGCCCACCCAACCTGCCACCCAACCTGCCACCCAAGCTGCCGCTCGATTCTCTGGGAGCTCACGACACGCATGTTCCGAAGCCCCACTTTCAGACTCCTCGAGTCGGCACCGGCCACCGGCGGTCTCGTCTCGTCGTCGCGGTCTCGCCGAGGCGCAGCACGGTTCCGCGGTTCCGTGGTTCCGAGGACGTCCTTTGAGGGCGTCCTCAAAGCAAACGGCACGTTCCGTGTATGATAAAGCTCACGTGAAGCGATGAGTGCAAAAGTGGGGAACCTGTATGATACTAGATGTATCGATATATTCACATATTATATGTTCACATATATGTTCACCAGCTGAGCAGCTTTTAGACATGCAACATGTTGCGCTTCTTTCGACACCCACGTCTAGGCCATGGAAGTCCACGTCTGGGCAAGTGGATGTCTCAAAATCAGGAATTCACAATCTCACAAGAAAAAACCTCAGAGTATCAGCTCAACTATCACTCGAACCTCAACTATCACATACCTAGCACTTCCTTACGGGATGCCCTGACTTCCAGGGTATACCACTTTAGTCGTTCCACCACCGCGGACCCTTCGGAGCCACCGACCCCGACCTTCGACGCGGTCTCGGCGCGTGAATCGTGCTCGGCGCTCCTGAGATCAGTGCGGTGGGAGCCGGAACCCACATGCGGTGTGCGTACTTTCTCGGTGTGACCGCAAGGCCTGATCCATGCAACCACTCCCGTTCCGCAAAATTGGATCACTTCCACCCTGACCAAACGCCCACAAATGGCCAGTGTTCGGTGATGCGACCGGTCGACATGTTCCGACCGACACCGCACGGTTCCGACCCATTTGGGTTCGGAAGCGACCATGTCTACCCAACGATCGGGTTCAAACACACACACCCATTTGAGTGTGTATTTGAATGGAGAGACCCCAACCAATGAGTTTTGGTCTATTTCTTGTCTTCCAACGGGTCTTTGGGAGGTCTCCCTATTTAAATACACACCCAATTGTTCCAAACCAAACATCTCTGCTCCATCCAATTTGGGACTTTATCTCTGGGTCGATGGTACAAACCGAACGAAAGGAGACCTGGTTGGTTCACGACCACAAAAGTCTCCTCTTCCCAATCTAGACCGTTGGTCAGGCCATCCGGAGCTGCTGTTCCAGAGAAAACGACCAATTAACGTAGTTGCAGCTGCTGGATGCCGTTGGTTGCCCGAACACCGTAGAAATGCACTTGTAGTACTTGGATCAAAGATAAACTCAGCAGATCTTGGAAATCATACATGGTCATAGATCAATGTATACGATCATCCTGATTCACCAAAGATACGAGGAAATTATTCCACAAACACGACCGCGAAAAAGATCATCTAACAATCTACTAGGTACCTTAGGTACCTAGCACTTCCAATGGGTGCCCAATGGAGACCTGTAAGTAAGGTAGGGTAGTCTATTGGACACCCAGACAGGATGATCCTGGTAGGTAGTAGGAAGGCTCTTTTTACTTCAGGGCTCGAACATGAATCTGAGTTCCGGCTCCTGTATGGCCGGTCCCTCAATTGACCGGAAACCACCAGGCGCTGTGGCTGGGACTGGATGTCCATTGTGCATCTGCCAAATAAGGTCTGCCAGTCTGCCAACGATCAGAACTAACGACCTCTGACAACGAACACCGACCTCTGCCAGCGACTTCGTGACCTCTTTGGAGTCTCATGAGGTGACGAACTCTTGCGTCCGTCCCAATCAAGGTCGACGAACGGAAGAACCTTTTGGGTGTCTGACCAAGACACAAGACACATGTACAAGCGGTTTTTGTTCGGTGTACAAGGGTACCAAACGAGAGACCGCCAAAGACCTGCCTTAAGATGGTTGAAATGCACTCTTCCCCCGATGATAGGGGGGGCATGATTGGACTGGCGCTCGTTTACGCCTGCCGGTTTGGGGCTTGTCATTCTCAAACTTCGATGGGCCATCGATGCCTGAACCTAATGTTCGCAAAGATGTCAAAAGCACCAGCAATTGCTCTTGAAGAAGACTTAAAGGTTCAACCTAAAATCCTGCGAAACATCCTGAGTCCAGATGGCATCTCACCAATTGATGTCCCGGTCCAATGACAAACCACCTTCGCTGCCAAGACACTCGCGCCTCTCTTGTCGCTCGCGCTCTTCTCGCTGCTCCCGCTCTTGTCGTTCCTCTCGTGCCGCCTTGTGAGCTGCCTTGGTGCGGTTTTTCCCAAACCTGCGATGGTGCTGAAGCAACCGTGAAACGCTTCAGGCATCTTGAGGCGGACAAAAGCGCAGAAACTCGAACATGCTTCTGCTTGGTTCCCAGCACGGCGAGCTTGCTTGGTGGGCACTTTCTGCCAGCCATCGTCTTCGATGGTGGCCTTAGGCGATAGATTACTAAAAGACCAGAGGAAACATGAGGAAACCACATTCTTCTCACCATAGCCTCAGACCATTCTTGAGCTTGGTCAGAAACCATCCCAAATCCAACAAACATGCCACCTCTCGGCCAACTCATGACTGATAAGCCAACTCAACTCATCCCATGACTCAAGAGTTCATGGCTCGACACCTCGCTGCATCTTTTGCATGTCAATCGATGCTTCGTCTCCCACCTCACTGGTGGCCGCCTCATTCACCTCCTCCTCCTCCTCCACAGTCTCCTCCGCCGGTCCAAGCGGTGGCGGAAGAGTCCAAGGTCCGCTGTTGCGGTGAAGGTCGGAGTCGAACAAAAGGTAGGGGTCGAAGCTTGTAGACATTAGACCCTAGGATTCCAACAACGAGTGATGTAATGGTTGTTACCAAAAAAACATTGTATTTTACCAACGATTTTACGCTACAACACCAGGTAAATTCTTTTTGTGGTCTTTGAAGGCAAGAGTATAGACATTATAGACTATCCCATAGGTACCCCAGGTGATGGGTCCTAGTTCAGGTCACAAAAAAACCTCTCTTGGTAGGTGCCTGGGGTTTCCCCCGTCCCAACCAGAAACAAGTGGATGGAAACATGATGGAACTCCCCAGTCCTGACCATTTGCCAGGATTCTCAAGTGGCCACCGCCGGAACAACCAAAACTGTTTCCGGTTGGGTGTCCGGTCTCATCAAGTCAGACATGATACGTCTGTTTCCGGTTGGGTGCCCGTCCCTATCTTAGGAGTGGGGACCCCTGCAGCCTGTGGGTCTGGGGTGCTCACAGCTGGTCCGTGTGCGGAAGGTTGCGCTACATGCCAAGGCATTTGGTTCTAAGGTCTTCCCATATGCTTTTCGAAATGAGGATGCGGTTTTCCCTGAAGGGATACTACAGTAGTGTTCATAGAATTCAAGATCAAAGGTTGTGCTGCCTGGTGCGTACCTGATTCCTCGGTTTCTTGCTATTCCTCGGCTTCTGGCTTGTACCTTTGCGTTGCCAACTGCACAATGGAATAGGACTAACCCACTGTCCTCATTTCGGGCAAGCACACCCAAAAAGAACTTCGGAATGTCATCACCCATCAACCGCTTGTCCACCAACCTCCAGCCCCTCAGGCGCTTCACCGTGGCACGGCCTGCACCTGCGGACGGCGGCGCGGCGCAGCTCCATCGGCCGCGCGCGGCACCTCACGCAGCGGCTCGGCCTACGGTCGGAGCACCACGAGGGGAGTGGTTGGGGGGGTGCAGAGATACAAAGACTGAGGACTAGAAGATTGAACATCCTCTGGTTGAAGTCTGATAGAGACTTATATAAGCTATGACACTCATGGGCAATAAGTTCCCTGCCTTCCTACTCTTTTGAGACCCACCCTTGGAGCCGTTGGAGGAGGAATCAGGTTCCATCCATCTCGGGTATGTGATTCAATAGCCAGGGTAGGAACGTCTGAGAAAACGGCAGAAACGGCCAAGAAATCAGGCAGAAGCAGGAAGATCTGTGTTTTCTAGGCGTTCAGTTCCTTCGATTTACTTAAGGAACCATCAGAAAATACAAAACCACGAAGTTCCGGGATCGTCCGATCGGTTCCGAAGAGTCCCCGCGGATCCGATCGTCGATCCGATCTTCGATCCGCTTGGTTCCTCGAGCCCTACTTCCGGACTCTGTAATGGTGTATAGAAGTTGTATAGGGTCCAGGTCCTGAAAAGTTTGGTGGAGTTTTGCTTTTGGATTTTTTGGATTTCGAGTCCGCAGGAGCTGGATGCATCTCAAGGATATATAACTTCTACTTAGAGAGCTGCTTGATAGGAATTATTGGTGTGCCAGGGTCAAATAAGGTTTGAGCGAACGTTTTTGTTTTAAAATCTATTACGCTTGAAGGCTTAATAATTCCTATTTATAACGCTTGAGGGTTTAGGGTTTAGGGTTTAGGGCGTCTCGCCGCGTGGCAGCTGGTGATCAAATGCCAAGATGGCACTACCCCCTTTTCTTTTAAATTCAGGGGGTGGTGGCATCTGAGCGGTTGCCGGTTTCTCGTCGTCGGTCGTTTTTTACCCCACAAGATGTGTGGTGGTAGCTGGTATATAATCCCACCCGCCGCCAGGAGTGGCAGGCTACCGCCCAACTTTCCACCTTTTAGGGTTTTGGGCTCCGCCCTAAATTCCTCACCCACTCCTGTGTCTGACATGCTTTCTCCAATGCGAACTCGAGCGCGCGCGTCCGCACGCGAACGTACGTGTGGATGCCGCTCTTCTTTTTTTGTGTCTCTCTGCAAGCAAGGTACTGATTGACGCTCAAAGAGGTGGGCGCACGTTCGGAGCCACGCGTCCACCATGCTCTCCACTTCGTGCTCAAGCTCGAGCACGTAGGCAAGCAAGGCATCCAGGTCGCGGAGCACCAAGCGGAGATCGCGGCGAAAAGAAATCAGGACCTGAGGCACCAGGCGGCACCCCCTGCAGGCGCAGCTCAATGAAGCGGACCATGGTCACCGCCGCCTCCACGTCGCCGCGGATGGCTCAACCAGGGCCGCGCAAGCGGCCACGTAACGAAATTCGGCCGCCGCGTCCATGCGCAGCGCAGATGGATAGAGACAGGGGTAAACATGTGCCAAGCATAGAGCACGAGCATGTTATACGTCATTCCCATCATTGCACAATGGTAGGAACATGCTTGGAAGAGTCGCCGACCAGTAACTTTTGCGCAAGGGTTAGTTCTTTTTTCGCCGCCTCTACTGCGAGTTGAGCTCGGCGCAAATTGGGCCGGAGCACATCGTGAGACGGGCGCAGCGCTAGGCGTGGTCGTCGTCCTGCAGCATCGGCTCATGGAACACAAGCGCGCAGCCCACGTTGCCCAAGCAGAGGTAGGTCACGCAGAAGTTCGTTCGGCGCCCTTCGGCCGGCCACCCCTCGACGCGCGGTCGAACGGGCGCCCGCGTGTCTGGCGCCCACAGTTGGGCGCGCAGCGTCTCTGCCAGCCACGCCAGCGCCACCAGCCAGCCATCCGGGCCGACGCGCGCGGCGTTGCACTGCGAGGGCCACCGCGCAGGATCCAGTCACTATGCAGGTGATTTCGGTTCGCTGCTTCTTCGTACTTCTCTTGGGCCTCTTCCCTTCGACCTTGCGTCGCCGTGTTGCACTTCGTTTCCGTCCCGCCGCTTTCCTTCTGCTTCAGTGTTGGTTGTTTATTTCATCCTGTCGCTGTTCCTGTGCGTCTTCACCTCTTCGCTTGGTGGCTGTGCCTCTCTGTGTGGGATATCCAGCCACCTTGTTCGGTCGTTCAAGTCTACTCCGAATTCTTTTCCTTTCGATTGGTTCCTGCTTTGTTTTCCCAGGTGTTCTTCCGTTTTAGAATTTCGCCTTCCCACTGCGAACCGAGTCACCGAGCATAACTAGTGTCGACACCTAGTAAGGATGGGTGGGTAACAACGTAAAATGGATGGATTTGTCCAACCCTTTTCAGGCATGTGGGTACATTAACCCCCACAAAGGTCGTTTCGTTTTCGCATCGTAATCTAGAGGTCGGCCGCGGCCTTCGGCGGCATTAGTGTGGGCTGTTTCTGGGTCATGATGCCGCATAGGCGTACACAGGCATGTGCACTACATACATGCATACATGACCACAGGCATGACATCTCAGTGACATCTAATGAGGCCTAGGACACGCTCATATATATATATATATATATACATACATGCATTCATACACACTTGCACGCGCGCGTGGCCTGCACGGAGCGCAGGGGGGGGGTCGATCCGCGGACACTTCGATTCCGAGCCCGCAGCACGGACCAAAAGAAGATCACCGGACGGTACCCTGCGACATTATAGAGCCTTATTCGACATGGTTGCGTTGCATCTTGTTTGGCCTCACCGGTGGGGGTCAAACGAGAAACGCGAAAGGGGTCAAACGAGTTACGCTATCTATCTCGCTTGCCCTAGGGTCAAACGAGATGCAAAATTACGTCTTGTGTTTCCTTGCGGTTCGGTTTCTATTGCTTGCGCGCTATTTCGTTTCCATTTGCGCCCGGTGTTATAGGAAGACCTATTCCACCAACCCCCGGCCCGTGGGCGCGCTCGCTCGGGACCCTTTGAGTGTCCGAAACGCCGCGGACACCGGAGGAAATCTCGCGAAAGCGACCGGTTTCGGCTCTATATAAGTAAGGGCAGGCCCTGGTGGGAGGGGGCGGAGGATTTATTGCGCGGGGCGCCGGTGTTCTTTTTGACACCCTCGTATCGTAGTGGTCCCACCAAGGATTGTCTGGAGAGCACCGGCGTTCTGATGAACGTATTGTAAGGTCCCCATTCTAAGAATTAGGTGGGGCAACCTTCGGCGGCGTTAGTGTGGGCAGGGCCTGGGTCGGAAAGTGATGTGACATGCGCACAGACGTGCTCACATTCACGCATGCGTGCATACATGCATACACACAGCATCCATCTACGACTCACCTGCGCGCAACGAGTCTGTGCGACGAGGACCCCTTAAGCAAGGATTCTGTGCTACAAGGGCCTTTAAGCGAGAAGTATGGACCACTGTCGAGGGCTTGACCCTCCAGTTTTAGGGATTGATCTTCATAGATCATTTCAAGGTTACCTTGTATAAAAGTGTCGGATTGGCACAGCGATAGCTGTCCTGAGGCAAAGCTAAGCCTTGAGGCTCTATTAGACCACTCTCCATAGGCACACCCACTGTTCTACCTAGAGACGGTGTGCATGGCTGCCGGGTATCTTCAGTGCATGGCCACCCAGGAATGGGTGGGAACGGCCTAAACAGGCCTGGGTGGGAATTTCGGGTGGTTCCTTGGGCACTCAAGGCTTTGATCTGGCTAGCCGATGAAACGGACCCGACCTCTGAAACGCCACAACGGAGCCACGGAGCCCGGGAGCCCGGTTGGACTCAAAGGGGCACATGGTATGTGCGAACAGATGAGACATGGTGAGATGGCTTGTATACCCTGGAAGTCAAGCCGACTATTCAAGAAATGGTCTGACTGGATGACCCGAGTCTAGGAAAGTCCTTTACTTGGGTGGTGCCCAAAATCGTCGAACTGGACTTCTAGACGAGTATATGATGTACATTGTACATGTGAGATATATTTCGCATGATTTCGCGAGTTGTATAGAAACAGCCGCTAAGCTACGGTTCCTTTTGGGCCGCGAGCTACGAGGTCAAGTCACGACATCCTAAGTATGTACAAAGTGTACATATTACATGGAGTGAAAATACACCCCCCTCAGCTAAGGTAGCTTTGCTACCGAAGCTGGACGCGGAAAGTGCACGAGGGCTGGTGCAGGGCACGACAGTGATGTCGGCTCGTTGCAGCATGGCATGTGTGGATGCTAGCAATCCACTGCCAAACGTGGCCCTGTACGTGCATTTTAATTATTCACTCCCCGCCGCCAAAAGAAAGTTGAAAGTATGGACTTGGGAGGAAAAACCGCATACATATTGACAATGGATGTCATGCAGTGAATTACGCTCGCTCAAGCAAAAAGCGTTGAGACTTGGCTCAACTAACGCCGATGCCACCAGCTCTGACTCGAGCTCCAGTCCTGTGAGCGGCGATCCCACTGCCACTGCTCACCCCACTCGCCCCAGTTCCATGAGCTCCATCCCTACGAGGACAAGGCTGATCCGGATGCACGTGGACTCACCGGTGAAGGTGGCGGAGCTCCCTTGGCTTTTGAAGCTGGAGTTCCATCACCTCCGGTGGAGGACTTGCGCTTGCCCTTGCCTTGCTGCTGGCGCTGCTCCTGAGTCTGCTTGTTGACCACGTCACGCCTGCAGCGGAGAGGTTGTCATGGCATAGTTGGCGAAGCTCCTCCAATGCGCTGTCTTGCTGGACATGATGTACGCCGTCCCAGGCCAAAAGGCCGCTGTAGGATGAGTTGATGTACTCGGCATACTCGCGCAAGGAGAGAATGTTTGCGCGGTAGATCACGCACCATTGCTCTGGAATGTAATCCATTGCCTGTGGAAAGCGATCGGGCGCTACGTCGATGTAGGCCAGCCGTGCCAAAGAATGATCCTCATCATATCCCAGGCCTAGGCTGACTTGCGCTTTGTTGCGCGGCGGGTTTGCCAAGTGGACATGGCAAAGCCAGTCCTGGCGCTGCGCTGCCCGATAGTCATAGCCCATTTGCAGCGTTCGTTCCATGAACTGAATGTCATGCTCGAAGCGGTCCTCGATGCTCTGGAAGCCGCACTTGTCTGCGCGCTTCATTCGGCTGCGGGCATCTTGGATCATGATCGCTTCACGGCTCATGTTTCCACGGCCGCTTGCTGACACAACACGCAATTTGAGGCCCGCATTGATGTAATCGCTGACTGGGCTCTCGGTGCGAGCGAGGCCAGCCCTCGCAAGCTGCTGCCTTCTGAGAACTGAAAGCCTGGTGACAGTCTCTTCTGGCAGCTCCGTGTTGCTGGCAAGCTCAGCAGCGCACACATCACAATGGGTCATACCTCGAAGAACAAGGCTTTGACACTTGTCACACTCCACCTGCACCACAGTGAGCTTCCTTCCCTTGCGCTGCGATGGGGCAGTGATGGGATTCTCGAAGTCGGGCGGCGGTCAGTCTGGCTGAGGAGGGGCATAGCCGCTGTAGGCAGTTGCTGGCGGAGCTGATGGTGCTTGCTCTGGCTCATTTGCAGTGGATGCCGTTGCGCTCGTCGGCGGGGTAGATGGTGCAGCCTTACTTGCTGGAGCCGACTTGCTTGTAGCTGTGAGCGACACAGGCATTGCTTTCGCGGCTGGCCGGGGCTCGCCAGTGACGGCGGCCCGGCTTCCTTCTCCAGACGCTGCAGGGGCTTCTTCAGCAAGACCTGACTGAGGCACTGACCCTCGTCCACAAGGTGGACTTGCTCTCAGTGTTCTCGACAGAGATGATGAACTCGGGAGGAACAACATCTATTGTCATGATGCCACCTGTGCGGTTCTTGAAGAAGATCAAGCCGCTGTCCACTGCCTCCCTCAATGCGATCGTGAGCTGGATGGGATGCTTGCCGCGGAGACCGCTTTGATAGTCGGTTTCCGTGATGCGGCTGGCAGCCAAATAGACATGTGCACGATCGCTGCCAACAAACTCGCCACCGCCTGGGATGAGGCCCTCCTTGACAATCCGCTTCCAGCATGCAGGCCTGGTGCGATGGAAGGCGACCAAAGGAATTTCATCCGCTTTGGCGATGGGCTTCCCGATGAAGGGAGCTTTGGCTTCTGGCCGGAGCGAGGGACTACAGTACACCAGAGCAGCTGATCTGTAGTTGTCCTGTGCGCTCTTGATCGCGTGCTTGCTTTGTCCGGCAGCGGCACGCATCTTCAGTGGCCAAAGCGCTGCGCCCTTCTCTTCAAGCTTGTGCCCTTCTCGAATGCCTAAGAACTCGAATCTGTTTTTATTGTCTTTTGCTCCGATGGCAATCACAAGTCTTTCACCGTGAGCGGTGGGGCACTGCGGTGATTCAGGCCGAAACACCTTGCTACTTCATCCAGATCTGCGTAGCCATCTTCGTCGACCTCACGTCCCAGAAATTGGTCGTGTTGGCGGACGACCTTTGAAAGCTGGGTGAGGCAATCCTTGAGAGGTTTCGCGAAGAAAAGGTGCCCGCCATTGAGCTCCCAGCCGCTCGCAAAGTGGAGCGGAAGTTCCTTGTTGCCGAGCTGAACCACTTGCTGGAAGGCGCCATCGATCTCGGCCATGCGGTACTCATATTCGGGATACTGATCCTCGAGATATTGGACACGCACGAAATGGCTCTTCGGCAGCCGGCGGAGAGGAGGGCGCTTCAGGCTCGGGCTCACCAGTGACGGTGGCCGGGCCTTCTGCGCCATGATGAGCTTCTTCATCTTCAGGTTCTTCGCGCTCGTCCTCATCATTTGGCCACACCTCCTCATCATCATCGGCATCGACATCCAGCCATGCCGCCGGATTCTCACCGGTTTCAACTCGATGGCTGAGTTCCTCAAGTGTCTGGAGCCGACCCTCATAGGTGTCACGGCTGATGCGATCTTCTCCTGCTCTTCTTCCATGATGTCACGGCGCTGCTGGAGGATCTTTTCGGCTGTGGCGTCATTTGCAACGAAAATCTCCGAAAGGTCTGGATCACCTTCGGGCTCGTCTTCGATGACGGCCATGTCCGCCTCGGTAATGGGTGCGGCCCGATTGGGTTGTTCTGCAGCTACCTCTTTCTTTGTGAGGGCACGAGCAACGAGCTCGGCTACTGCAACCGCACGCTTGTGGCGAACATCTGCCAGATTGCGAAGCAGCTCCTCGTACCTCAGGTTGGGTGGAAGTCGGTCTTGGCGTTCTTCCAAAATACCGAGAGGCCGATTCAATGGGCTACTCGCTGCCACCTGCAGAGAAATGTCACCAAGGACATAAAACCGCATCAACAAATGGAAGACGCTCTGGCAGAAGGAGTAGATGTGGTTCGCGTTCTCATCAGACTTTTCACAGTGCCACTGATCGCGGAGGTCCATCCTGACATTCAGTACATTAATATTGACCAGGCGAAAGCGGCACTTCCCGACTTGGGACTTGTAGACTTCGTCCTGAAACCACTGGCTCAACCAGTTGTACCAGTCATTGAACGGGCTGTTCCGGGAGAAGTTGTAGGTCTCTCCGTCGGGCACGCTGATGAGAGCGGCTGAGTGTACGGCATACCGGAACATATCGGCAGCGAAACCCACCAACTCATCTTGCACCTTCTCCTGAAGCTCCATGTAGTGATCGCCATCAGGATGGTCGAAAGGCCACGAGGTCTGGGCTTCGATTCCAGATTTGCCGATGAGTTCATTTCCGGGCCATACAACGCCCACCAACAACATGCAGCCTGGATACTGCCTTTTGAGGTTCCTCACGGCAATCCTCGCGCGCTTCAAGAGAAGCGGCAGCTCTGCACCCCAGAGGCATTCATGGTGAAAATGCTTGCAGTAGGTTGGACGATAGGCTTGAAAATGATCAGCCAGGTCGAACCTCTGGGGTTGGCGCTTCGAACCGCTAACCAAGCACAAGGTGGAGTCAGAGATCAAGATGTGTACCGTTTGGTAGTCTTGACTCGTGGGCACACCTGTGAAGGTGGCTAGGACCTCCTTTGGCGTCCGAATCAATGGACCCAACTCCGGCGCGATTGGGGTTGTTCCAGAACAGGACTTTTGCACCAAACGGAATAGCCATACCTTCAAACATCTCCCCAAAACGCAATTCCCATGGGCTTGGAGATGAGTCCAGCTGGTCACTCGTGTTCGTTGCCATGGCAAAATGCTGAATGGCGAGTGGCCAGTACTGGAGAGGCATACCCGATTGAACGAGATTGGTGCGAGCTCCCTCAAGCATGTTTCTGACTTCCCTTTCAATGAAGCTCTTTGAGGAGTCCACGTACTCTACGGAGGTTTGGTGACGATACCCTAACTCCTTGATACCAGCGATCAACTCACGGGAATTGTCGGTGTAAATGACCTCAACTGCATCATCCGGGGCAACAAAATGCTGAAGTGCAACCACTACCTCATCCGAACTTTTGGATTGAGCTGGGTAAATACTCCGGAACTTTGTACGCAGGTCCTTCACAACCAATGCCACCCGCTCACCACGATTCCCTTCTTCGATGTTCGCGCGCACGACGACGTGATCAGCAATCAGATGGTCACCGAATGCCTTAGTCTGGATGCGGCTCTCACCCCCTTTCTTTCGTGCCTGTGGTGCAAGCATCCTCGCTCGCTGACACACCTTGCAGAATGGGTTATTGGGGAAGTGGTGAAACTGGTGTTTCGCAGACTGTGCCTCACGCATCAAGTCTCCAACTTTTCGTGACCGTACCAGACGGCTCTCTTCGTCATCTGGCACTTCTTCATCAATGCCCTCATCCTCCAACAGAGGTGGTGAGCACTTATAGATAGCCTATGGGGCCGGTAGCTCCATAGTTCCTTTCGCGGTGCTGGCACCAGCTTGTGAAGATGGCGCATGCTAGTTGCAAGGCACAAAACGGATCCACAGCAGCACTCTATCATACAATACTCTGCGGTCACAACGCCGCTCTTGAGCCAAAACGCTGCCAAAAAGACATAGGTACTAAGGGTTCATATGTTTGGGGTGTGTTTTAAACCTTTCCCTGAACTAGTGTAGGTGGTGAAGGGCTCGTGGTCTTGAGTAGCGGCCTTCTTTCAACTCAGCAAGGCCTCTTGGCCTACCCATTTTAGGGCAGCCATGAGCGCATAATGGTTGAGTGCACTGACTGAGAGCGTGCGAGCGTGGGTATGCAATACAATTTTCCTAAGTTCGGGTAGAAAAATTGTAATTCAAATCATTCAAGTGTCGGTCCACAGAAACATTGAAGTCAGGGCACTTGATCCGGCCAATTAGATCTTCGTCAAGATATAGTGAATAGCTTCTGCAATTCCCATGAGGAGGGGCCCAATCAAGCAATCTAAGTTTGCAAAAACAGGTGCACATCCTAAACAGATCTTGTTTCTTTTCTCGGCGCTAGGGAAAAACGAAAGCAACTGCCAGTTAAGTTCTCTGAGGGGCAAGTGTTCCAGCATATGTTGTTTCGGGACTAGCTGCCACAGAAGCCGCTCTTGTTGTAGCGCTCTATCTGCCAAGTCTTAGCTGCGCAATGATAGCGTGTCCAATGGAAATCTTTGTGGCGTTAGAAAAACGCACCAAATAGGACAATAGGGACTAAGATTGGCTTGCTAGGCTGCTAGGCTACAGTTGTAGGCCTGTCGGAAGGCAAGGTATGAATCACGCAGGCTCCGGATGGCTGCTGGGCTAAGGCATTTCCCATGTTCGGCTAGGGTGGCATATATGTTTGTAAGGCCCAAAAACGCATTTGCTCTGTACCTGAGTGCAGTATGCCAAATACATACACAATTCAAAACAGGTTGACACAGCTATCAACCGTCTATCGCGTTGGTCAAACAGGACTTGCTTTCCCTTCTTGCGTGTAAAGCACACATTGTGGTTTGTGGGCTCCACCTGCGCGCACTGAAACACCAAGTCAGCCACCCAGAAGACCATGAGCCGCGCTGCAGCAGCTTTGAGTATTTTTTGGGATGCATGGGCATACCCCGTAGAGCTGGGAGAAATTGTCGCCAGTTGAAACAGTTTCCTCGATGCCCGTGAGGCATGAGGAACTCCTAAACTGCAGGGTTTCAGAACAAACGCCCGACGCATCTTTTCAAGGGCTCACACATGTTCAACAGATGGAAAAACCTAAGTATTGCCCAGCTTCGGTTGTCAGCGCACCATTTCACATATTCCTCATAAAGATGCAACAGGTAGGCTTCTTTGTTCCTTCTCCGCTCACAGAATTCGAAGAGGGCGCTGAGAATACTGTCGGGCACTATTTGCAGATCCAGTATATGCATTAAATCGGGATAAATACCTGCGTGGTTCGCCAAATAGAGCAACAAGATAGCACCAAACATCACGCGATTACAAATTGGAGTTCTTTCAAAACAAGGCACGCATTGGTGTGAAACCCGGCACTTCAGTCAGCACGGTGCTTCCATGGATTGATATCCATTGTTGTTTGGTAGTGATTAGCCTGAGAGTCATCCCACACCAAAGCGTCCAAACAAGTCTATGTTTTGTTCAGAACAAACTTCGTGAGCAGCATGTTGCCATGGAAGAAGCGTGGATCTGTGCGCGGCCGAATCTCCGTATGCAGTGTAAAGCATAGACTCGGGCTCTCCAGGTTCCAATGAACGAACTGCACTGCAATAGTGGCAACAGTGTCTTCGAAATGAGTGCCAGCTACCTTGTGGAAAATGACTAGCTTTCCAGAACAAAACAACGTACTGTACAACACAGAAAACATATTGCGTAACCCCTCAAATCAATCTAGGTTCGTTTGAATTGGAAAACTTGTGGAGGAAGTCCTGGTCCGCTTGCACCCCGTCAAAGAAACCACGCCATCCCCCCGCTAGGGGGGAGCCAGATTTTCTGGCCCAATCCGGGGCATACTCATGATCCTCACACTAGGCTAGCTGGGCGGTCAGGTCAGACGTTTTATACAAACAGCGATCAAACAGATGTTGCGCCAAGATTCAAATCTTTTTCCAAAGGGATCACTGTGGGGCCACACACCACAACCTGAAAGGGAGAAGATTCCTACATTGACGGGATATATTTTAGTGTGACATATCACGAGCTAGGCAACTCATTGCCCGAAACGACCACGCTATCCAAGCAAGCAGGGTCTCTCTGCACGCATCCCCTGTGGTGGAAGTGGAGCGAACGTTGATCCTAGGATGGCTGCATCCACTCTACACTGCTGCTTGGACATCCTGCACTTGGACTATGCTTTTGGTGCAGCTTGGTGGCACAAATCTGGAATCGATAGATCCCCGGCCAGACCCACAAACTGCGACCAAGCTGAGCATCTCGGTTGAAGTGGTACCTCATGGCTTCTTCAGGTTCACTGAGAGGGAAACTTTTTGGGACAGTAGGCCAGAACCCTTTTTGAATCACCGGCCAAGCTACTCCATGCTTCAGCTCCATCGCCGTACAAGCGGAAGGGCACAGCGCGCGGCGGGACCTGCGCGTAGAAGGGGTAGCAGTGTAAGTTTTGCCAGCTAAGCCTCAACCCCTGGCCTCACCCCAAATTTCATGGGCAAGTTGACGGTTGATCGGCAGTGACCAATACTCTTCATAGGCCTCGATTCCAAAGGTCTGGGTGTCTCGAAAAAATCTAAGCTGAATCTACCATCATTTGCAAAGAGGTATAGGCAAGGAGCTAGGGGCGTACCGGTCATGAGGTGGTAAAACAGCTCGCCATTCCCAAAGTTATAGAAGGTGGCCATGATCTCATGGGGCAAAAAAATTCCCAGCTTGACATGGGTGTCGCCTCCAGGCGCGCATTTCACCTCAATATCCACTCCGCACAAACTTGACACCCATCAATCAACCCCCAATTGAAGCCAAGCAACTCTTGGCACTTGCAACCTCCAGTTGGTCGCAAGCAACTTTAATTACTAACAATGAGAGCTCTGAGCACCCGGCTCGAAAGGGATTGGCAAGCAATGCCGGAAGTCTTGAGCATAAGCCCATGATTGGAACGTTCTTTCTGGCGCCCACCCCTGGGCACTGGCAACGCGCTCTGCAAGGTCCAAGATCTTGCTCCTCAACGCGGCCGACGCTGGATTGCGAACGCGTTGGACAGGTTGACGGCCGTGTCTTGACTGCAGGCATGTTTCGGGACCAGGTATTCTGGTACATGTAACAGGTCTTGCAGGCAGGCTCCCAAGCTTTTCATGCTTGCCTGCATGACAACTCTTTTCCAATGTGTAGAAAAAATCACTCCACTTGAGCCAGCCTCCCCATTCATCACCATGTGCAAGAGCTGTTGGACTAGTCTGTGAAGACCCCGTGGTGGATCTGCAACGCGGCCTGTAGCGTGCTAGGCGCCTATACATCTTTGACTGCATCGATTGGAACTCTAGCGCTGTGGCGGCTTGCAACTTGCCAGTGTGAAATCGGGAACGCACAGATTTTCATCAGAACCCCGGGCGAAGTGCATTAAGCACTCAGACTTTTCGAAGTTTGACAAGCAGTGGGGTATGCGGTGCACAACGCTTTGAGTTCAGCCTTGTACCTAAGCACACGCTTCCACTGACTGCCCTGGGGGCCCTGAGCACAGCCAAACTCATTCAGCCAGTTGCTCATGGACTATATTATATTGTATTATATATATATATATTATATTGATACTAGGCTACTGTATTTGCAAGGCCCCCATAGGCATAAACCCCAAAATCCCCATAGAGGTCTCAATCCGAGTCCTCAGCATCAGAAGAACCCTCGTCCTCATCCTCATCATCCGACGCCGTCTCGTCCACCTGACGCAAACAGGCAAATCGAGGACTCTACAAGGCCCATACTAACGTTGTTCACACAGAAGAAAGATAATCGCTCTTAAAACTACACTACGCAATCCCAAAAAGAAATGGCCTTCGGAGCGCTTTTTGCTTTTGCCTTGGCCTTAGCCGACGCTGCTTTTGCTTTTGCTTTGGCTTTGGCTTTCTTTTTTGCCTCCGCCTTCCTCTTTTCACCTGATAGCGCGCATAGTGATGGTTGGTGCGCCCCACCACACTAACTGAGGTTTTCACGGGACTTAAAGCTTCGGAAGGCCGATTTGGCAGTGTCAATGGTGTCCTCCATAGCCTGCCGACAAAGTATTCAAGTCAAAGGTCAATATGGTCTAGCCTCAAAATAATCAGGGTTGTGAAATACGAAGCGTTGTTTGCAACCACCGGCTTGCGATCATAGGCCTCCAGCTGCTTGGAATGCTTCTTGTATTCTTTTCGAACGTCATCCACAGTAGATCCCTTCACACACATAGTCTCCAGCCTGTAGGTGTGGAAACTCCCGCGTTAGAAGTTTGACTGCGCTGAGACATGACTAAGGTTGCGGCTGGCTTGCCAAATTTGTCACCCAATCAAACTTCTTTTGACACTCTTGCTTCAACTCCTGACAAAGCACCCAGGTTTTTTTCCAAATAACCACTATAAATATGCTGCGGGCGCCTTGTTTCCTGAGAGTTCATGCAAATCTGCGCCGGCATTTCGGGCCCTTGAGGCCAGATTGTGAAGCCTGAGCTGGAAGCAAAGCCACACGACGAGGTTGCCCGCGAACCTAGACAGCAATTGAGAGGCGTACCCTTTGAGATCCTTGTCCAAGTCTTTTTTGGCTTGCTGCTCTGGGGTGACCTCCTGAAATGGAAGACTCCAAACAAAACACATTCTTTTGGGAAGACATGAGGCCATGGCCTTCTTGTCGGTGCCGTTGGCTTCTGGCTTTCTCCGCCGCTTGTTTTCACCATCATCATCACTATCATGTCTGGGTCCCCCCTTTCTTTTGCTATGAGTGATTGGGGCCAAGGCATCGACCATACTGGCGACAGTCTTTGCAGCCCCTTCTAGACCATCAGGGCCCACATCATCAGCAGTAGGCATCACACCAGAGCTCTTCACTTTGGTTTTGGCTTCGTTTTCTGTCGCACCTAGGTTCATGAGCACATGTCCAAAAAAGGATTGGGGGTAATGCGCTTGGACCAAAGGCACTCTCATGCTTGGTGTGCTTGTAGATCTTGTAAATGCGCATGCTGTCCACGTTCCGAAACTCGGCGCCCAGCAAGAAAAAAGGTTTTGCACTAGGCACTAAGATGGGGTAAGCAGCTAACCAAATCAGAATAAGCCCAGAACTTCTTTGGAAGGGTGCGGCCTCCCGCGCTGGGTGTCCTTGATCGTCTTGATCATCTCCCTGAACAAAGCATGTGGTCTAGTCAATAGTGGAAACATTGGTGATTTGTTTGTTGCTGACACCACCCCGCCCCACAGAAAAAGAAAAGATACTCACTGAGGGAAGGGCCGCCCTGCAGCGGTCTTGCCATACTTGAGCTCGATATCAACGAGAGGCATTTCGATAAAAACCCCGGTGTCAGAGGTCCGTGTCTTCCTGCCATCAAAGTTTTTGAGAGGGGATCCAACGTGGTAAACTCAGAATGAATTTAAAGGAGCCAAGACGCTGCTGCACCGAAGCCTCCAACTCCACGCCCTTCCTCCAAGGCAATCAGATTTGGAAACTCCTACCTTCGTTGGACGTGGCTCGGTTTGAACATGCAAACAGGGCACAGCTCGTCCGACAGCAAGAACTCCTTGAGAAGTTCAAACCTCAATGTGGTCAGCGGCGGGTGTGATTGTGTAAACATAACGTGGCAGCTACAGACGCAGTCAAGCCACTTCTTTGAATGCGATCCTGCGGCCTCTGCATACTTCTGAACTAGTTCCACTGGAAGGCCTCAACACGAACACATTTTGCAGGGTTTGGAGACGCATGGAAAAATCAAGGCCTTTTTGTTGGAATTTTCGATCCATGGCCGAATACAGGATACGTCGGTCCTGCAGGAGAGAATTGGTTGCTTTCATTTTCTGGGTTTTGGGGAAAATAATCAGAGTTCATATACTACCCACTCAGAAGAAAAGATGTTTCCTGCACATCGATCTGGCTGGCCGAAGTCAAACCCTTCACCTGTTCTTTCAAGTCTTCTGGTAAGACTTTCACCTGAGCTAAACAGGATCCCAGCGGAGCCCCCGAAAAGAATCCAAGGATTTGGACTTAACCTCGGGAGCTGGCTCGGCGCAGCTGTCCTTTCTCATCGCGGACAGTGAGCCCCTTGATCTGCACAACGCCAGTTCCATCACTCTCCTGGGGAAGACAGATTCAATTTGGACAGCTTCAATCTGAACACCTGAAAATTGTGAGACACACTTAGAGGACACAAAAGGGTCCGCACTATGTGGTAGTGTGTTTGCATGCCTAGTGCTGCCACGGCGCATAGTGCATTGTGGCTGACGTATTGGTTCTGCTCAGCTGGCCTCCCACACTCTAGGCAAACAAAAACACAACTGGTATGGTTGATCATTTTACAAAGCCTGCCTTTTGGATCCTTTGACTTTTTCCTCTCCACCTCCCATTTGGCACGCTTCACCACTGCACAGTAGTCATGCAGTCTTGTTTGGACAAAAACCTTCCTTGTTGGACGCTTCTTTGGTGGTGTATAACCGTGCCACTTGTAAAACCGACAAACCTTGAGATGTCTAAGCTTCAGCTGTTTTGGTTTTGGACGACCTGCCTTCACGTCTCCATCTTTCTTCTCCTTGTCATTCTTTTTGCTCTTTTTTGGCACTTCTTCCTCCTCCTCCTCCTCTTCATCTTCCTCATTTTCTGAAGCTTCAGCTGTCTCCGTTTTCTTCTTCTTGGTCTTCTCCTCTTTGGTTTCAATCTTCTT
>CAXAMN010023618.1:602371-671275 GCA_963970005.1 Durusdinium trenchii
CCTTGCCTTTCTTCGGTTCATCTTCTTTGTCTTCTCCCTCAGCCTTCGTTGCTTTGCTCTTATTGGACTTGTCCTCTTTCCTTTGAGGCTTGTCATTCTTGCCACTGCTCTTTTTCGGCTCCTGTTCCTCTTCTTCTTCTTCTTCTTTTTCTTCTGCGCTCTCAGCCTTCTTCTCTGTTCTCTTCTTGGGCTTACCCTCTGCGCCTTTGGTCTTCTTGTCCTTCTTGCTCTCCTTCAGCTCCTCCTCTTCTTCTTCAACCTCAGCCCTCTTCTCGTTTCTCTTCTTGGGCCTGGTCTTTGATTGATTGGCCATAGCTGCTAGCACAACGGCGCTCCCAGGCCCAATGTGCTGCGCCACACTGGCTTCCCTTTCCATCTGAATGGATCTTGCTCGCTCTTTGCCATGTTTCTTGACTAGCGCCTGATACTCGCCCAGGTATTCCCGGTAGGAATCGAAAAGCTTCTCTTGCGCCATCACTTCCTCAACTTCTGCTTCCTTTCGCTTGTTGGTCTTCTTCCCCTCTTTGCTTTCAGTCTTCTTGCCCTTTCCTTTCTTCAGCTCCTCATTATCATCATCTTCTTCCGCGTCATTCTTTTCTTCGCTCTTCTTGGACTTGTCCTTTGCGCCTTTGCTCTTCTTTGGCTCTTCCTCCTCCTCTTCCTCTTCCTCATCTTCTGAAGCTTCAGCCGTCTCCGTTTTGCTCTTCTTGGTCTTCTCCTCTTTGGCTTCAGTCTTCTTGCCCTTGCCTTTCTTCTGCTCCTCTCCATTGTCTTCTTCATCCCCTTTCTCTGTTTTGCGCTTCTTGGACTTGTCTTCTTCCCCTTCAGGCTTGTCATTCTTGCCTTTGCTCCTCTGCGCCTCATCCTCATCCTCTTCTCCTTCCTCTGCGCCCTCAGCCGTCTTCTCCTTTCTCCTCTTGCGCTTGCCCTCTGCGCCTTCGGTCTCCTTGCCCTTCTCAATCCTACTCCTCTTGGAGCCGTCATCTCCACCTTCAGCGACCTTCTTCTTTAAAGGTTGATCTTTCAAAGCCATAACCCCTTTTGGCAGCCTGTTCAGCCATGCTGATTTAGGCACAATTTGATTCTGGGCCTTCTCTTTGGCTTTCACAGCCATGAAAATTCTTTTGGCTACGTCATTTGGTGTAGCGCCGTCCTTCAGCATACCTGAGACCTCTTGGGTCAGATCTGGGCGTAGACTAGTGCCCGGCCATGTTTGCTTTGTTGAGCATCTTCTCAATCGAGGTTTCTCGGGCGTGACAAGGTCCATAGCCTCCTCCCCAGCTTTCTCCGAATTGCCCCTGAGCAATAGCAGTGGAACACAAGTAAGACTGTCAAAGCACATCCCCCAAAACGCAGCTGAGGTTCATGATGGGTCCCAAACCAAACTCCTCAGGTTGTTGAAAATTGAATTTCTCGAAATTTCTCGGGAACACTACATCATAGCTTATCTATGATGTTATTTTCTCGGAATTTCTCGCAATTTCTCGCGCGCTCGATTTTTGAAAAAACACAAACCAACATATGGATTCTAACCTTGTCCTGCAGCCCCAGCCTTTCCCTGCCAAGACTATAGTTTGGGGGCGCTGTTCTGGAAGAAGATGACACTAAGATGATAGTATACTCCTTTTGTGATGCATCCGTTGGATCTCAAAAGTTCAAACATACCAGTGTCTTAATTTGGGAAAGCTATCCATGTTGAAAGAACCCGGAAAAGAACTTATACGCTAATGGTCTCGAACTCTCTATGTGTGATCAGGGTCTAAAGTTGTTCTCCGTGAGAAACCGATAACATGCAACACAACTCTGGTCACCTTTGATGAGTTTTGATTAGTTAGTAGAGCTCGGGCCAACTGAGGTGTGGACTTGGCATTTCCTCAACGGTAGCCTCTTGCCTTTAGAGGGGCGTCAGTGGTATGGATTTCTTGAAATTTTCACGGGAATTCTGTGATGCCTCCCAAATTGTTCACTTGTCGGTGTCCAAATTCATATAGATGTGGACATCATTCGTTTACCAATTTCGTGAACATTCCCGGAATTTCGTGGTTCCACACTTCATCCACCAGTTTCCCGGAACTTCATGACCCCACCAAATTTCATGGAAATTCTTGGATTTCTAGATTGTTGCTAATTTCATGGAATCTTATCCCCCAATTTCTTGGAATTTCGTGGTCCCTCCTCCTTCAAATTTCGTGGAATTTCTTGGGCTTCTATCTTCTGTGGAATGTGTGGCGTCTTCAATTTTGTGGAATTGCTGCGCTAATTTCGTGGAGCTTCGTGGAATTTCGTGGTTCCCCCAAATTGTGGTGATTTTCTTGGAGCCCCTAAATTTCGTGGAATTTCTTGGAATTTCGTGGATTGCCTGAGGCCTTGAAATGTCTATGAACTGCTTGCTGTCAATAAAAATTGAGCCTGCAACACCCTAAATTTCTTGGAATTTCTTGGAATTTCGTGGATTGCTCCCATCTTCGTGGACTCTCGCGGCGCCTCAAATTTCGTGGAATTTCTTGGCTGGTGGAATTGTGTGGTTCTTGGGCTGCCAAATTGACTGTTCCTCTGGATTCCAAACGGACCCCACCAAGCCTTGAAAAAGGATGCAAAAACTCAGTTTGGAACCCCAAAGAAACAGACAATTTGCAATCTTGGGCCGATAGATAGACAGATATATTTTAATATATATATATGTGTGTGCGGTTAAGCTTTTAAATTGGTCCCTCGCTTTATCTATCTATTTGTAATTTTCCACTTGGATTGGACTGCAAAAAACGACCCCCACAAGTCCGGTTCGACCTGCTTGAAATGGAGGTTTTGAAGGGGGAAAACCGGACTTGTGGGGGTCTTTTTTCACAGGCCAACCCAAGTGGAAAATTAGCACTATCTATATGCAACCCATCTTGGCATTTGTTGGTGGCTTTACCAAGGATGGACTACCTGGCAGATCACAATCCATCGCCAAGCTTCTGCTGTGAAACCTGGCCACGAACAGATGGGTCGTCGTCTGGATTGGTCGACCACTGTAGGTGGACAAATAGCTGCAGGCATACAGGCATCACGCGCAAGAGAGGCGCATACAAGAAAGATATATATATATATTTATTGTAATTACGTTGGAGGCCATCCATGGGCTATTAATAGGTTGGAGGCCATCGCTAGTAGCAACAAGAAAGCTACTAGGTGGAGGCCATCGCTTTTAGGTTGGACACCATCGCTACTAGCAACAAGAACTGTAAGACATTTCACTTGTGCGCAACTAGGGTTCAAAGTTGTAGCCTGGGATCAACTTTGAAGGATGCAAAAACCCTTCAACACAGCAGGCAAACATTCTTGTATCTTCTTGACTGCTCTTCACTCATTGGCAGCGAACAGAATTTGACACACTTTCTTTCGACCTCTCAGCTCTAATCCAGAAGGTGTTCAATTCCGGAGTCGGAATCATCTCCGGCCACGTTCTCAAACATCAAGCCCTGATCTGGTCGTACACATGGTTTGTTCTTGGTCCTTGGCAAAACGGAGGCGATCAATAACAAAGGGTGGCAGCAAATCAATGAGAGAGAGAGAGAGGAAAAAAACACGTATATATAGAAAGACATATATTGTATTCATCGCACCGAGAAGCACGTGTTGGTGCAGAAGCTGGCCCACCTGCCAAGCTTTTGAGTAGACTTAGAATGCTTTTAAGTACATATGCTTCTTTTGGAATTGATTTACTTGAGCCACAGGACCCCTGAATAAGAAATGTTTTGTTATCGGTTCATCAATCGCACCTTCAGGCCAAGTCCAATCGGGTAGACGGATGTCGCTGCCAGCCCCTTTCCACCCGCCTCACTGGGTCCCCAATAGACTGACAACTTGAAAGAATCTCTTGAAGAAAGATTGTCAGACCCTCGTCCGATCCAGATTGCAAGACGTTTGCAAAAGGTTTCTGCGTTGATTGCCATCTGAGGCAGTGGCAACCTTGGTGGCTCCGGTCCTTTTGCACTGGTACTTGCGGACAACGTCCAAGTCAAGGCGGGACTTGATGCGGAGCAAGCGCGACCTCTCACCAGCGTTGGCCATTCAGTTTTGTTAGGTCTTTTCAACCCAAGTTCACACAGCCTCAACAAAGGATAGCGCGCACCCAACCTTCGTTCTTGATCTAGAGGACAACCGAGCGCAGCAAGCCAAGGACAGGTTGTGTAGAGCACGACCTGCTTCCTTGAACCAACCGTGCAACTCCCAGGAAAAGTCTGCACTAATTCAAAAGAGTGGCCAGGCTTTCAAACATCCAAACAAGATCTGGAGACATATAATACATACATACATACATACACATATATATATATATGTGTGTGTGTGTGCGATATATGTACCTTGAATCAATTAGATTTAGCCTTTATTGAAACAGCCCGAAGACCCTAAAAGCTAATTTTGGGTGGTGCCCCTTTTGTCTCCCAAACCCTTTTTCTTCAATAGACAAAAAGGGCGCCACCAAAACGTGTTCTATCACATTCCTTCACCTTTCTTGGCAAGTTTCGTTGTTGGGGCACCAAATTGCCCGAGAGGCAGGGAGATGGAGTAAGCACCATGCCTTGCGATCAAGTCCTGACCGAGCACTGAACAAGCTAGGTTACACAATGAGGACACCCGCGCAAGAAAGCCTCCAGCGGAGCATAACGCCAGACCAGCGATGAGAGCGGGTTTTCCAACACCCAGTACACATTCTTCTTGAAAGCATATTCGCAACTCAGCTTTGAATCAGGAATGAACACCTATACCAATTGAATTCAACTTGCCAGTTACATGCAAAAGGTCAAGAGGCCACAAAATAATTAGGGCCAAATGTAGTGTAGTTGGCCCTAATTATTGTGTGGCCTCTTGACCTCTTAGTCACAAAGCTTCAGGAACAGCCTAACAGCATTGGAAACAACACTCTGCCGCCCAGGGCTCAGGTAACAAATGCGTCGAATGATCTTGTTCGCAATACGGACGTTGCGGTATTTGCGATTGCCTGCATGGGGACAAAATGCTGCACAGGGGAGAAGCCGTGTCACACACACATGACCAGCGCAGTGAACACGTTAGAAAAGAACACATAGCCTCCTGGTCGTGTGGCAGTTCGACCTGTCGACCCCCTCGACAGCCAAACAAATGTTGCACAGGGCGGACCCGCCCAGAAGATGCACCCAGCTTGCAAGGTGCGAATCTAAGATCCAAGAGCGATCTAGCACAAGCTAGCAACACAGTAAACAAAAGAGCATCACGCAAAGCCAGCCTGATGCCTCCAAGAAACCCCTTGCAGAGCAGTCAAAAAACCTATGGTCGTGAGCAGGTTGTAGGCTGGGTGATTTTTCACCTCAGGCGCTGCGCACGCACTCTCGATTCCAATAAGGTCTGTGGGAACATCGCTGCAACAAGCCAAGTAGCATCACGCCGCATTGCAGCAAGCCCCCAAAAGCGAACGCCAGCAGTAAGGTTGCCTTGCCCACAGCACTCTTCTTGAAATTGAGTAGCTTCATGCAGAGCAACCTCGCCAAAGCTCTTCAGGAGCAAAGTCGGAAAGGCCGCCAAATGACTGTAGTGCATCAGGCGCAGGTCCAATCACACAGATCATACAGTTCGGGAATGAAACCGCTGCAACACAGACACGCGTGGAAGGTGCAGGAAATGGTGGGCACATGCGCAATCAAGCGACTACAAAAACGAGGGCGTCCAAGAAGTGAGAAGCAGTGGTCACGCCTCCATTGTCAACTTCTTGGGGAGCATCGCTGCCTACATCGCATCGCCTTGGCGCAGCGACAGCGGAACAAATTGTTTATATGTTCTATTTCACACTGAGGACCAAATCAGTGGCATGAGCAGCTGCGAAAAAGGCTGAAGTAGACACAAGGTAGTTTTGAATTCAGCGGACTGGGCTGCGCAAAGGGCTCAGTTTTTCCCTCAAGAACTTCGATCAACTAACCCCACTCCCCATTGCAAAAAGGTTTGCTCACCCTTAGGGCTTTGGATCGACAAAAAGGGATCAGGCATATAAGGCAAGGCTTTCCCTGCGCAAAGAAAGTTGCGAGTGACCGGAACCAAAGCTGAGGTCCACAGCAAAACTAACCGTGCATCATCAAAGCTTCAAGATGACAGGATGGCTGGTTTCCAAGCTACAAAGGTGCAAAAATGAAAGGACAGGCACCAACCTCAAGCTTACGCAAACCGCCGTTTCCGCCGCTCTGCGGCCGGCATGGCTGCTATGATCCTGGCCCTCGATTTTGACTTCATCCAGGCTTGCTGGATGTCCCGGTGGCACATTCCTGTTGAACGCGCTTTGGTAAAAAACTTGTTCATCGCAACTTGCATTGGCCCCTTGGATATATCCTTTTTCTGTTTTGGATTCTTTTTGCCCTTTGTTGTTCCCGCGCTTTTTGGTTGTCCCTCGGCCTTGGTTTCATTCTGGTCTTCGCGAGGTTGATTTGCGCCTTTCTTGGTCTTGGACATTTTGGCTTGCAACCGCTTGTCAGCGGCTAAAATCACCTTGGCCATTGGCTTCGCAACCTTTTCAGGTGTATTTTCCACAGGCTCCAAGAAGGGCTGTCGGGGCGGGGTAACTTCCTCCTCATGCGGTGATGGAACGGGCGTGACCTCCAGAGGAGGCTGCGCAGAAGTAGCTTTGCCCTTCTTCGCTTCCTTCTCCCACTCAGACTTGGTGGCGTCTGATGGAGGGCTCACCTTCACCCAAGCCTGGTGACCATGAAAATCCCTATCATAGCGCTCCTTTACCTCCGTCACAGGAGGATCCACCTTGACTGGACTATCAGGTTTTTCAATCTTTTCTGTCTCATCATGGTCAGGATTTTCCCGCTCATCTTCCGGCTCTTGAACTTCAATCTTGTAGAACAGCTCAAGGAAGCGCCACACATCACACCAAGCCTGCTGCCAATCCCCATGGTGGCGGTTTGGCAACCAAGCAGCCAGGTTGGCAAGTAAGTCCCACTCCCACTCGGTGTAGCCCATCTCAATGGCCATGTGGGCCAGGATTGAATTGCGTTCATCTGATGGATCCTTTCCAATCGGCGCTGCCCCAAACAACAAAAAACCACCCCAGTCACCTTCCCCCCGAAAACAATTTCAGAATTGACCAAAACCCAGCACCAGAAACAGAAGCAACCTTTTTGTGTCTGCTGTTTGGAGAAAAAACTAGTCGAGGTCCTCAGCTGGCTGTGAGTCCTGCCCAGGCACACGTATTTTGCTTTGAACTTCCTGCCCCAGCATATAGTGACATGACCGCCCTGCCTCCACCGTATCCACTCGCGATCGCTTCCGGGGACGTTCCATCAAGTCCTGCAGCACCAAAAAAAGCGGAAACATATACATTGCTGGGTTTTTGACAGCAGGTCTACCAGAAGACTCTGCCCATATGCACGTGACTGGAAATCACAAACGACTACGTTTATAGTAGTTCAACCAGCAGCATGCGTCAAAGAAGATAATCGCTGATCTGCCCCAACCTTTGCAGGGTCATCGGGCTCACCCATGGCTTCCGCCTGATTGCCACTTCAACACAACTGCCCCCCACGGCCCAAAAGAGGTAGAACCACATTATCCAAAGCCCTGGACATCGAAGTGTTCAGGGCCATCATCGTCAAACAAGTCGGCCTCCATCAACCAGTGACAAACTATGATTATATTGGAACCACTGTTTGCGTTGCTTTGCATCCGGTTATGCATCATGCCTCTGAAAGCGCTTCTCCATCGATGCCATCGTCCGCCTTTCGAGAGAAAAAGCATCAGCCAACCCAAAGGAAAGGAAATCCAGACCAAGAAATAAATCTTCCTTGCCTCGGACCCAGCGACTTCCTCCTGCGCAACCAGGCAGAACCAAGACATCCAAACAAGCCGGGGTAATCGCATCAGCGTCAGCAGACATTGACTCACCCTTGAAAAATGCATAAAAGAGATGCACCTCAGACTCCTCATGCGCTTCATCTTCTTGCGTAGGTTCCTTCCAAACAAGGAGCTTCCAAGACATATAGGCTTATGTTGAAGTTGGCAGACCAATCTGGGAGCACCAGGCCTCTGAAGGTGAAGAGACAGCATCGGCCGCATCAAATACAGAGTCGCCGTCCACCTGGACAAAAAGACTGTCTGAAACTTGCGCAGCAAACGGTCTAGCGAGCGCTGGAAAGGGCCTCATCACAAAACTCCGGACCCTGACAACAAAGGTCTTCCAAAATGAAATGATTGAACGAATCACCTTCAAAGGCAACATGAAGGAAACCGTTGCCTGCGCGGCTTGGTCATGTATTTCGGCCAGGCCCAAACGCACAGCGGCCTGTCAAAGGGCGCAGTAGCTTAGCCAGGTACCACTACCCTACCGTTTTGATTGGCACCTCGTCCCCACCACAAATGGAATCCAACAAGGCTGCGTTCTCCTTGCAGAACCTCTCGAAGTCTTGATCATCCTGCAGCAGAATAAAAACCAAATTTGTTCTTAGTTTGAAGAAGGGCATACAAGGCAAAAATAGAATAGCTATAGGCAACCCAATTTTTTTGCGCAAAAAAGGCAACACCTGTGGGCCCAAAGGTGTCGAAGCTGTGTCAGCCTCGTCATGCACCTCCCAGAAACACACCATATATACTGGTGAACTTGAACTTGCACATCCACACACTCGCCCACTTGGCAGGCACCTCCGGTTCGTGGACATCTGATGGAGCCTCCATAGGCACCTGAGGCATCGCGGCCTCAAGAGCGTGAGATGTGGGAGGATTGTAGGCTCACACCATGTTTATGCTAAACTGATTCGGGATCATGTCAGACATATAGTTTTTAATCAATTAGGACACGCTCTTGACTCGATGGTGTTTCATGAGATTGCCAACAATGACAGTGTGTCTGCCCAAATCCTAAACTTGTGATTTCTTTCATGGGTCCTTCATTGGTCATCTTTGTTCAATCATGTCGCACATGAGCTGAGCCCTAGGCAGCATCATGGGCCACTGGCCACTCTTGGGTCTCCGTGTTGTCAGTCATCCGCTTACACTTTTTGGCCAGCAGGTGTAAACGCTCGGATTGGATGGTCAAACAATCCAACTTAGACTCCCTCGGACTTCGAGCCAAATCAAAGGGGAGCATTCGGTGAAGTTTCCGTGTGACCAACAGACACAGGCGCTTCGTAAAGACCCTCCCCTTGTAAGCAGCAAGATGTTGGAAGGTCAACCTGGTTTTCCTTTTGCGCAGATCAACTTTCCTGGGGAATAGTGAACCTGTGCTCTCAATCCAATCCAAATCCAAGTGTGGAAAGATCGCGTCGGCAATCTTTTGAGCTAGAGCAATCCGCCTGTCCTTTTGGGAAGCCTTGCGGCCTGTTCCATACGGACATCGCTTGCCGCGAGCCATTGCCCAAAGAGGCACTTGCGGGCCAAAGAGAACACGAATATAGTTTGGGAAGATCTTCTCGCGTTGTCAACGTGGGCCAGTATATGTATAGGGTGAAGGTCAAAAACGACATACAGAAAAGGAGTTCAACGTGAAACCCTACTGTGAGCCAACATTGCAGGTTGTTTGCCTCACCAAAAGCTGGTTTACGAGACGCGTGTTCCTGAGCCCACCACGGACGCTTGCGTGGCATGGCCGGCGCACGGATCTAAAAAGCTGAGTCTAGTCCACAGTTAACTGCTATTTATGGCAAAACTTAAGGATCACATACGTATATCTAAAAAATATTTACATATGTTTCCAGGGGTGGGTGTTCCTATGGACCACATGCATGTCTTTGCGCGCACTTGCGCTTCAGTGCCCCGTCGAAGCCCCTACTAAGAATGTAGAATGCAGCAGTTGACAAACGAGAAGCCGCGCATACAAAACACCTGTGTTTCTTTGACGGCTCCCTGCAACACGGCTCCATAAGTGTGAACAAACAAGGACACATTCACAAAACTGACAAAAAGACGGAAACAATCTCATCATGAGGCGCATACAAAACGCCGTTGCTTTTTAGACGACTACCTGCAACACATGCTCTATGGTTTCTAAATGTCTCGGGATACACCAGTGGTTAGTCCTCGGTTGGTTCCCACGGAGTGCCATTCACAAAACTAGAAACAGATGGAAACAATTTCATCCTGAGGGTTTAGGTATACGCTTAGGTCACGCAAAACGCTTAACGCTCTTCCCTTTTTTTCCAGGCTCGATGGCCCCCCACGAAATGCGCAGTTTTTGTGGTTCCCTACCATTCTCTCCACGGCTTAAGGTCTGTGGAGATCATGTGGAGCAGGCCTACAGAGCTCCACTTAACAAAGCTGTCTGCAGTGTCCTGAGGATATCCCTGGAGACGTCCAATGACGTACCTGCTTCTTTGGTGTGTTTACAAGCTGTGACTCTCATCTTCCATAGCTCCCAGGAACACACATGTGCACGACTCCATGCAAATTTGCATGGCGCTCATCTTCCCACACTTGCTCTCCTATGCTTCCCAGAACAAGGCCCTATAGAGTAGCCTTTGGCAGCATGACCTATGAGTCCGGTTCACCTCTGTTGGCTCTTTCTTGTCCGATGGGCTCGAGTTTGTTTTCAAACAACTTCTTCAGGGGGTTATCCTTCTTGAACTTACCCTTTCCAAAGACTTTGCAATCGGAGTCGAGGACTGGGACATGACCATCAACGCGAAGTTGAACGATTTTCTCGTCCGGTCGGACCAAGATCGGCGTACCGTTTGCTGGCCACACGAAACTGTACCCCTGGTCAAGGCATTTGATGCCAACAGACAGCACAGCAGGGCATTCGTCCAACAAATACGGTGTGCAAGGTTCCAGTAACTGTTTCATCTGAACATCAGCTACTTCGCTGGCTTCGGTCGATCCATTTGCAGTGATCAAACTGATGGTGTGAGGTGCCCTTCGGGGGTTCTCTGCACCAGCAGCGTCCATGACTTTCCTGCTGAGGAGGTCTTGCTCGCTCCCTGAATCGACCAGCCAAGAGAACCTGCCTTCCCTTGGTGCCGGACTAGCAACGATGGTTGGGATAGTAGTAGGACATGTCTTCAGCTTGATCAAACTTCGGCAAGCACGGCACGTGAGCGATGACTCTGTGCACAGAAAGCGACATGATGGCGCGTTTGAACACTCGAAATTCCGAACGACTTCAGCCAACTGCCTAGCTTTTACTTTGGCCATGTTGGTAGCCTTCGGGTCGCTCTTGGGCACACGATCGCTCGTGGCATAATGTACACTGTACTTGCGTGGACGTTTGACCATCTTGCAGTGTTCCCCACGAGCAGGGATTGCGCGAATCTCAGGCTTCATGACGAATGTAATCCTTCGGGCGAGTGACTTGGACCTTTTCCGTGCTGGAGGAAGACAGGGCTTCTTGAGACATGATCGACCAGGCACACCAGTTGCTAAACATGCAAACCGATTGCTCAGGCAAATGGCAGCGTTCTTTGGATCCCCTTTTGCCTTCCCTGGCTTTGGAGAGTCCTTCCGCGGCTTCGTCTTTGGAGCCGGCGCTGCCTTTTCTCCATGTTTGAAAAAGCACTTGTCTCCCCTTCTACAAGTACCTTGTTGATCGTACCTGCATGGGGTCCTTGCCATCTCTTCCTTAGTCATACGCTTCTTCTCCTTGTCTGTGCTCTTGTCCCTCGACTCATTTCGCTCCCGAGATGGTTGACGCTTCTTGGAAGGGTCACGTTTGGGCTTCTCATGCTTGAACTTGCAATCCTTCCCTTTTGCACACTTGCCCTCCAAAAAGGCCCAACAAATTCCCTTCTCCCGAGACGTTGGCCGCCCACGCGATGGTGAACGCTTTCGCCGAGGATCAACTGTTGGAGCTGCGTTCTTCTCATGTCGGTCGCCTGGCTTGAGCCGATTTCGCTCAGCGATGCGTGACCGGTTCTCTCGAAGGCGCTCCCGATCTATCAAATCCTTGATGCTTTGCAGTAGGAACTTGTAAGACCGATGATGGTCACCTTCTTTTGCACGATCAAACAGATCGATATCGTACCTCAAGATTGCGCTAGTTCGGATCTGCCTCAAAAGGATGTCCCGAAGCACGTTTTCGTGCGGTGGTTCGGGCATACCGGCGATGGTAGCGTCCCAGCGGTTGAAGCGCTTCAAATCCGCCACGGTGTCGCCTACCTTCACCACATTGAGGAGATCCTCAACCCTGTAAAGGCTACCTGCTTCTTCTGAGGTCTTGAAATAGTCATCAAACATGAGAAGAATCATTCTTCCACGAACCTGGATGCCTAGCTTTGCCTTCTCTTCCTTGTAATTGATGATTCGGTTAGCTAGATCACCCTTTGCACTTCTGGTCAATGCGGCTGCCAACTTGGTGTCCAACGTTGTGAACTTACCGGGGTTTGACAACCGCTCTTCCAGAACATTTCTCTCATCAACTGTGTTGTAAACCTCCATCAACCAGTCCCAGGCCGCATCTGGTTTGTCAGAACATGACTTGATTTCGTCCCGCACATGATGCTTCCACTGCCGATAGGTCCGATAGGTTTCAGGGGTTGGCATAACATTCAACTTGATGTGATCTGCCTCTTTGACCTTTGGCTTCTCATCCGATTCTCTTTGAGTGAGTGACTTGACCAGTTCAATCACCTGCTCAGAGGTGATGGCACCTGACGAAGCTGGCTTGTGGGGCTCACGGATCGAAGGTGCAGGGCTATGAAACACGTGAGTTGGTGTCTTGCCACCATCCGCTGTAGTGCCTCCGCAGACTGGAAGCACCGGCTTGATTGGAGCGGCTGCCCCGGTTGGGGCATCACCGGTGATGGTGGCCGTTGGCACTTTAGGTCCAAACAACCCGCTCAAACGTGCACTAGCCTCTGCTGCAATGGTCTCTAAGGTACCTTTCTTTTCACGCTCGCCTTGCCTAGGTGTTACCATTGGCGAAGCAACTACACTAGTTGGAACATACTCTGGCTCGTCAGTGACTTTGTTGTCAGCCCTCAAGTCATCGATGATTTGTTGCAGGCTGTAGTTGTCGTTTTCTGCCTCTCTCAAATCACGCTGAAGTTTGAGCTCTCGTTCATCAAACTCTGCACGAAGTCTCACTACACCCTGTTCAGCACTTTCCGTGATTGCATTCACTGCTTGCTGACACTCGTATGTGAGTTGTGTTCGAAGAGAATCCATCTCTGCTTTCTTTGCTTCAGCTTCCAATGCTCTGTCGTTTTCTAGCTTGAATATACGTGCTTTGGCAGCGCTAAGCCCTGCTTGCAACTTGTCATGGCTAGATTGGGCTTGTTGTTTCACTGAACTAACCTCCTCGTGGTGTCTGCCTTCTACCTCAAGAGTCGCCTGGTGGAACTTGGCTTTTACCGTGTCCATCCATTGTGCTAATACTTCCTTGTGCCTTCGTTCTGCCTCAGCAATGATGGCGTCCTCGTTGCCATTGTAGACTTGCTGGATGTTCTGCTGCACAAATTGGAAGTATGCCGTGACCGGGGCTGAACCCATAGGATCATCTAGATCTACATGGGGCTCAGTCGTGAGACCGGCTGGCACGGCGACTGATGATGTGGCATTCCCCGGGATAGCGAGAGTATCCATGGCTGTGGTTAGAGCCCTACGGCTGATAACCTATAGAAACAGCCGCTAAGCTACGGTTCCTTTTGGGCCGCGAGCTACGAGGTCAAGTCATGACATCCTAAGTATGTGCAGGGTACAAAGTGTACATATTACATGGAGTGAAAATACAAGTTGCTCGACACTGTATGGATATATTCATTGCTATGGCTGCCAACTCTGAGGCTTGAACCCTCGACCGGATTCCCCCACATCGTGGTTCACCAGGAGTCGGGTCGGCCTGCTTGGGAGCCGCCGGAATCTTGGCCTGCTTGGACTTCTTTTTGGTCTTCGGACCTGCAGGGAGCGATGGTTGAGATGAACATATTGCCCCATGCGAAGGTTCTGAGAGCGGCCAGCGTGGGCAGGGGGTGTGTGGGGGTAAGGGGGTGTGTGTTGCGGCCACGCAACGAGGAGTTGGAGAAGGAAAACGGCGAGGTCCAACATGCAAGGTTCCTGCAAAGGTAAAGTCCCTATAACGCCGGGGGGGGTCGCAGGGTCAGAATATGTAGGAAAGGTGGCTTCGCGAAGCGCCAACGCGCAACCCCAGAGGGTTCGCCACTTGGTTTTGAATTGGCGTTCGCAACCTTTCATACCCTCGAACTTAGCCTTCGAGAATTGGCTTCGCCTGTATCATTCAATCAGAAACGCTACTCAAGTGGTGCGTTCCGTGGTGCACAAGGCTCCTGTACCGTGTTTCTAGAACTCAGCATCTCTACCGTATCCAGTGAAGCTCGCGCTGGCTCGCACTCGATGCGTTGGACTGGCTCGCACTCGATGCGATCCAAAACCGTGCGAGGAAGGACGCCGCCCAGCTCGCGGCCGCTGCTCGTGTGACCTCGTCGCGATTGCGCGACGTCGCGCGCCGCGAGCGGCGCGGAACACCAAATCTGTGGAGCCCACCGTCTCCTCGCGTTCGGCGCACCGAGAAACGCATGTCCGGAAGAGCTAGCCCAGTCGCTGGCCACTCGGACAAGAGCTGGGGGCCGAGCCGGTCAAGTGGAGGCGACTCTCGTCGCTGGAAGTGGAGGCGACTCTGGCGCCATACTTCGGTCGGCCAGTGCCCCAAAATGCGCAGGACTCGCACCCTTCGGAATTGGGATCGCTCGCTCCAAAGAAACCTCACCACCTGGCATGCTTCGGGCCTGGCGCGAGCTCACCGAGGTCGCGAAGCAGGTCCTGGGCACATGAGCTTCGGGCAAGAGAAGCCTCCAGTTCCGGGGGGGAAGCTCCGGTGCGAGTGACTCGCTGGGAGAGACGAATGGTTTGGATGAAAATGGAAACCTCCACAAGTCAGGAAGTCGTTTTTGTGCATGGAAACTTCGGCTTGAGCTTCCATTTTGGATGAGCTGCGAAATGAAATGGATCATAAACTAGGTGTCCGAAAACGACAGAACCTTCGCCACTGGGAAGTATTAGGTATTTTGGCGACCTCCTTTTTCTGGATGTGAACAATTGCTCATGGCGTGCATGTTTCTTTGACTTTATTTTTGTTGAGTGATGCAGGTTCTGGTAAAGCTTGTACTCGAAGAAGCCCAATGGCAATGCTGATGGAAGTTTGAACTTCGCAGCATGCAAGCCGGACCACTGACAGTCTCATCAAGAGTGTGTTGGAGGCTTGTTCTGTCTACCAGGTACGGTGTATAGTCTATCAAGCTATATCAAGCTCACTTCTTAACATTCTAATCCATGGATGCACATTTCCCCCATGTTCACCCCCTCTGGCAGATTTGGAACAAATCATGGAACATCGGAAAGTAATGGAAAGAATATAATAGTTTCTTGAGGGTCATATAGGAACAAGAAGCTACTAAGTGGAGGCCATCGCACCGAGAACTTGTCCGTCTACGACCGAGACGTCTCGGCACCGAGACGGGCTCCTCCAAAGGCCGATCGTCCTCCACCACCTCGGGCCGCTTCTCCACCGGTCGCCGGCGGCGGCCTCGAACAACGCGGTGACGGAAGGGACGGTTTGGACGAAAAGCTTAGAGATCGTGGAAAGTGGAGGGAGAGGGTGACGAACAAGAATTCAACTTGAAAGATGATCTGATAAATGTTATAAGATCTTCACAGAAAATCTGATATCTATAGACATACATCGAGCTTTTCGGATGATTCTACATCACCCAGTAGTGTTGGGAAGATGTGGCATCAAAAGCGAGCGGCACCCAAGCCTGATATGCTCACCAAAAAAAATTGGAATAGACTGTTATGTATAGTGTGTATTCCATTGGGCCCCGGGGTTCAGTTAAAATTGTAGAAATCCAAGTGCGGAAGGTTATCCAGGCTAGTAGGTTGGAGGCCATCGCTAGTAGCTTGGAGGTGAGTCTTTTTCGGAGCTCCGCAGTGGCCATCGACCGACCGTTGGCGCCTGCGGTGGCCACCGGACGCTTCTCATTCGGAGCCTCGACCGGTGTCCGGCGACTGAGGGAAGGTGCCAACTCGGTGCCAACGAATGAACGAAAACATGGACAACTGGACATGGAAAAAGAACATGTAAAACAAAAAAGATCATTGTGTTGTAAAACATGGAAAGACCATTGTATTCAAGACCATTCTTTCACAACTATGCTCTGCACCACTCTGGAGAGATGCGGATCACATCGATCCCGTCACGGCCGAGATGCGGATCGGACAGCAGCTGTGTTCGGAAAGCTGTGGCGAAGCCGGTGACTCCGTGAGGAAAGCAGTCTGGCCCACCAAACTGACTGGTGCGACTCGTAGGGAATAAGGGAATGAGCTTCCCATAGAGATTCTATTGGATCCAGCCACCCTCAGCCACCCTGCTTTCGTTGCACCAGTCAGCAAAGAGTGGGTTCCAAAATGGACAGAAGCTTCTCAGGCACCAGATGCCGAGATTGAGCGTTTTCTCAGCCACAACAGATGGGCCAACCCACCATGCAAATGTTCCACACATACCAGGACCCATGGTCGGAGTAGTTACAAAAAAAACACCCATTGGGTCATCAATCGACGTCAAACACGACCCAAAACGTTCACCTCACGCAACAAATCAAGAACACTGCGTCCGCCCTTCTCTACCCCGGCGCCTCATCGCTCATCTTGGCCAAAAGAGATGTCACGGTGAAGGGCTCCACCGAGCCTTGCACCGGCCTCGCATCCAGTGCAGGTCTCGGACCTCCAAGACATGCCTCCCTACCCTCTGTTTTTTGGGAAACATCTCCATGGTTTGGGATCACTTTTGGGATTCAGTGGAGGGTCTAGGCTAGGTCAAGAAACGGTCGGGAAAGCAGTGAAAAGAGTTAGCTACATGTTTGACTACAGTTGCTGGCAGTCCGACCCAAAGTTCCCACGATGAACTTGGGATCTCCACTCACTTCTTTGTGCCTGGTCCAGCGGACCGCTAGTCAACTCGGTGTATTTTTTGGAGAAGAAATGGTCCGCTGGCGATGAACCTGGGGGGGTCCACTCACTTCCAAACGACACTGCGAATGTCCAGTTTCTCGGTGTACAGACTCACCATCGAGTCTGTCAAGTCCGCACAGGATCATCCCCCTACACCACCACTTCCTGTTCGCCCTGTCCTGTGCACCCAGTCCGGCTCCAAGGCCAAGCTAAACCCAAACATCACCCAGTCCAGTGCTCAACATCGGCTCACCCCAAACCTCAAATCCTTTTGTTCAAACCAAACGGACGTCACAGAGAGTCGGTGTCTGCCGTTTCCGCAGCGGACCTGAGCAGTGTCCGCAGCCGAACGCTCCGTCACTGAGAACCTTCGGCCCTGCCCCCACGACGGGGACCGGTGCCTGAAGGAAGCTCCTTCAAAAAGACCGTCCAAAATAGAGGGCCACCTGGACGCCGGTTCGTTCGGTGCTTCGTGTGGTGTCCGGAGTGTCCGGTGCGGTGTTCGTTGGCTCCGGTCTTGAGAGCTTGAAGGTCCGAGAGCCCCATTTCAACCAACCATTGGGGAAGAAGAGATTCTGATTGGAGGGATTGGCCATCGAAAGGTCAAGCTCGGTCTGGCCCCACCTGAAAATATATCCCATGATTTTTCGACACGAGTTACGCAAACAACACGGGCACGAGTACGAGCTACCCAAAATCCAGGGAATCCAGACAAATGATCAAGCTGTTGAAGAACATCGAGATATTGGGTCCGTATTTGAACAGGGAGACCCCGGGCGCCCCGATCGCTGGGTGGACTGGTCTATGTCCATGTCCCGAACCGGGGTCGGAAACGCCTCTCCTCGGTGCCGGTCTCCCATGTCGACCGAGCGTCAAAGCACCGAACTCTCGAGGTCAAAGACACTGCTACTCTCTAAGGCATCCGCGTGTTAGGGCGTTGCTTCATTGCAAAGGTGCAGAATTCTACACTGGGTGGTCAGAGAATCAAAAAGGCCTGGAAGTCCAAGACCATTTCAAACATTTCAAGACTTGTCTTTGGGTGACCAGAGTCTAGGAATCTTCTTTACTTCGGTGGCGCCGTTCAGGGCTGGCCAGGCGCTGTTCGTCCGTTGCTCCGATCCCCTTCGCCGGGACACTCGGTCATTGGCGCATTGGTGAGTCGAGCTTCCACCACATTCTCCTCCGGTCGAGGGCGTTGGGTCCGGGCACGGAAAGGACCGGAGAAGCTGACGGGTTGCCGCAGCATCCAGAATGGAAGGGCGAGGGTTTTCAGCGAGACCCCGAAAGGAAGCTTCACTGGCCTCGTTCGTTCTTCACTTGGCAACCATCTAAGTCGCACGGAATCTGTTTCTGCCACCTTCGGTGGCTGAGAAGGTTAGGCATCCAAACAGAAGTTCTTGACTCTGCCTGGACCCTAAACTTCCCCCAACACTGCCTGGACGTCATCACCAAAATCCCCGCGCGGCCCGCGCTTCATTCCAAAGAAATGCTTCAAACCCTTTCCTCGCCCAGATAGATTCCAATACCACTTGGACACCAACTTCAGTACGAGCGGAACTGCATCAGCGATCCGTTCTCCCACCCCAGACCGGGCCCCGCGCCACAAACCTGGGGCCGAAACGATGGAGGACAAGGTTGACCCCACCCAAGAATGCCTCCCCATCGTCCGAACCCATCGAAGGTCCGTTCCAATCGCGGTGAGCTTCAGTCGAGTTGGCGATTGTTCAGTCCTCATCCATGGATGCTGCATCCATCGACGCCATGGCGGTCAACGAACGTCAACGGGTATTGAATTGATGTGTTGTGGGCTGGATTCTCCATGGGCCGGACGGGCTTACTGACATGACTGGTGCATGGGAAAAATACGCTTTAAATTTAAATGAAAGGCATTTTTGGAGTGACAACAAGGGTCATTAAGCTGAGTGGAAATCGCATGGTGGAAGCGTGTCAAATATCTCGTCGCTACAGTAAAAAGTCTGCTGCTGGGTTGCACTGTAGCGTGTCAGATTCCATGACAAGGCGGTTGTTGGTGAAGTAGTCCATAGTTTTGCCAACAATCGAAGAGAAAATGCCACTGTCAAATTCCTCGCCTTTCTTGAGCTTCTCTGGAGACGCGGTAGATTCCATCAAGAGATCCCCTTTGGCGCAGAAAACCGTCAATCCGAGAGCCCGAGTCAAACCTTGGAGAGGTGCGTCTGCTTCAGCGTGAATTAGGTGTCAATCTGATTCAATCTTCAAAGTACTTCAAAGATTGTTGATACTACGATCCATTCTCGCGCCATTCTCGGCTTGATGAAGATTCCTGAAAACCACCTGGCGCGGCCCAAAAAACGGCCAACTCCTGAACCACTCACGCCCTCTGATACACTCGCCGCCCGCCCATCGGCACCTCTTTTGCTGCGCGAAGGCACTCGCCCATGCCGAAAGGCACTCAGCCAAGGCCACTGGCAGTGTGCGGCGAAGCGCGAATGTCGTCACGCGAAGGTCGTGGAATCTCACCACCCCATCAGTTTTGAGGGGGCCGATGATCTGATTGTAAATACATGTCCCATGGATGCAACCTTGGAACCTTCCACCAAAGGTGCTACAAGCATCATTCATGCTTCGAAGCAGCTCTGACGGGTGAGACCTGCCGCTCCTCAATGCTATCCAGGCATGCCGACGATTTCTCCGGGCGACATTCGGTGCAATGCAGCCAGACCTTCCAACCATTGGGGAATGGCTTGAGAATTGCCTGCTCCGAAGTGATTCTACCAGGGAATCCAGGCAGCTGGACACTGAGGCGTTTCAAAACTTTGGGCGCAATGCGGGGATTCCCTCGCGCGGCCTGCGCAAATCGCCAAACGCTGCAGCGCACCCGTTCCCAGTCACAGGTCTTAACTAGCTTTCGCAAGCAGGGCATTTGGCTTTGGATGCCTGAAGCAAGATCACCCTGATCCCCACGCTGAAATCTCAGGTGTGCTTCTTGCACATCTTGAAGTTCTGTCTCCACGTCCACGAGCAAGGTCATCTCCTTCATTTCAGGACAAAGAGGATGCGTTCTGATGCTTCTTGTTGTGCCTCCCGATGCCACCGAGGTGCAATCTTCATGTGTTGTCTGTTGCAATAGATTGGGCCGAAGTGCTTGAGGTATTGCCTCATCTGCAGCCTCAATTTGTGGCCGACAATCAGGATCCTCCTTGAAAGCAAGGAGGTGGTAGGGTTCTTTGGCACCAAACAGCCCTGGAACAGGCACATGGAAAATATCAGCACCGACTTTGATGTCTGCCGACCCATTCAGCAAGATGCGTAAACCTTGTTTGGAGCACTTGGCAGTGGCCGCCAAGACTTCTTGACCCCTGCCAAAATATGTATGTGTATATACATACACATACTATCATTGTATATTGTGTTATATATATAGAAAGAGAGTGAAATTGAGTGTAAAAAACAACTCCAAAAAAAATGAACACAGTCGCTTGCTAAGGAGCACGAAGGAGTACCAGCATTCGCTGATTTGGATGCCGCATTGATCGAGGACTTCATGAAATCGCTAAAACGCTTTCTGTCCTCAGCAACAATTAAGCGTTCAAAGGATCTGCCCACAAGGCTGACTTCAGATAGTATCCTCGTTCGAAAGATCTGCTCAAAACAGCAGCGGCTAAAGAAGAATACCAAAACACCTGTATAGGTGTGCTTTTTGTGGAAACCCATATTTCTGATGGCTTTCCACGTTTCGTGGATGGATGTTTGATAAACAAAAAGCCTTCTTAAAAAAATGCCAACCGGGAATCAAATGTTGCAAGCATTCGCTCTCTCGAGCCACATTCATTCCGCTGTCCAGCAGCACCTGGAGCAGCGGTGGGTGAATTCAGAGAGGGCAAACCCCAAACCTTCTGCATTCACCTATTGGGAGCTTTTCTATGCTCCTGGCTGCCCCGGAAGTCCACCCTCCCTTCGCCGGAACCGCCGGAACCGGCGGAACCGCCCTTCGTCGCCTCGCCATCGCAGACCCCGCGTAACATGCTCCGGAAGCTGGAGATCAAGGAGTCAGCATCAGCTGTATCCAGGAGTGCATCGATCTGTCCTCGAAGCGCGACATCCATGAGCACCGAAGACACGGTCACGAGGAGAAACAAGAAGAGTTGCGCACAGCACAGCTGCATCACTTCAACTCCGGGAGCGAGCACACAGAAATAAATCAGCAGCTCCAAAGTTGTATACAACACTTGAAAAGGAATAGTCATCCACGGATCCAGAAAGGCAAAAACGAGGCAGAAACGAAATGTGATCGCAAATCCTTGGTTCATTGCCACATTGCTGGCATTCCCAGGGAAAGCTGCCGCTAGAATCCCTCCCATGCACAAAACGTGCAGTAGGTAGCTTGCAACTTTGAGCTGACAAGCGGTAAGGTGCACGGAATCCTTGGAAACCGTGGAGTAGTGCACATAGGAGATGATGCACATGACAAATAGAGCCATGCTGTCAAGACCAGGAGCTTCGAAGACCTTGTAGCCAAAAAACAGGCTCAAGACAAAATCTACATGACAAAGGCCACGGCAAAAGAACTTGTAATTGGTCCTGCGAATCTTCAAGAACTCTTCTTCAACTCGAGCTTCTTTGGCATCATTGTGCGCAGCCATGAGGACATGCCCCATCACGGAAACCATACATTGCTTCAGCTTTCCCCAATCCTTCTGCGTCTGCCACAAGTGCACTGGTAGCCACACAAGGGTCAAAGTGCAAAGCCCGCTCAAGGCATTCATGGCATTCACTGGACTCGCCGTAATCTGTCGTTCCAAAGACCCCCAAGACCCTCAGGCACTCTTCATCAGTGCCTGTGGTTTGTTGATGTTTGTTGCACGTGTTTTGCTGGATGAAAACCATCGCACTTGGGGTCCAGGTCATCACACTTGGAGCCAGGTCACTGTGAGCATCGATGGAAAACAGGACACTGAACGGATGGGAAACAGCAAGGCAGCGAGCCATGTCACCAAGTTCCTCACAAGTTGGGTACGACAAAGGCTTGCTTTCGCGCCGTAATCACGACTCACCTGGCCTTCGAACCGCGTCCGGCGAACCGAAGCCAGGTGGAACCCACCCGCAAACCCACCGAGTCCCACCACCCGACCGGGCCGAACTCGGCGTTCTTCGGCCCGGCGCGTCGCTTCTTTCGCCGCGACCGGGTCGCTCCGTCGTGCCACGGCGCCGTTGGGCGCCGTGCTCCGTTTCGGGCGCCGTGGCGGCGAAGGCCCTGACGGCTGGAGGGTGGGGGGGGCGGAGTGGGGGGCGGGTCATGGAGCCTCCTCGGAGCGCGGCACAGGGGTGCCGCGGAAACATCGTGAAGATTAAGATTAAGTGGCCACAAGCGGGCCATAAGCCAGATATCACCCCCCATCCCCAATGGTCCAAATCCCACGAGCCCTAGAATACACATTCTCATTGGTTCTCATGGATGTTCGACTGATCCTAGGGACCCTGGGGGGCATATTTCGACCAAAATGTCAGCACATCCTCTTTCGACTTGTTGATTCCAAACATTACTATATTATACTTACTATATTTGTAGTGCCTTCACCCGGTGTTTTGTTTGGAATGACCCATGTTTTGTTCAAGCAAAATACCAAACCCGTTGCCGACCCAGTCGGCGTGCACCGTGCAATCCCGCCGTGGCCCACGATCGAAAACGCAGAGTTTGGGTGCTGACAATCCGGTTTGGTTAAAACAAGGTCCACATCGGAAAACGGTCAGAAAACGAAGCGTTTGGGGACCAAACGGGAGTGTTGGGTCCTCCACTCCTCTTGTTTCCTGGCCTCCTGATGTGCCTTTCTTGCTAAGCCGGATGCCATGGGCGCTTTGAATCCACATGACCAATGTGGCAACCTCAGACCTGGACATGTGGACATTCACAACTCCGTTCCTCCGTTGCTTTTTGTGCAGAATATATAGGACTCAGGATGAAGCACCCCCCCAAAAAAATAGGATGAATCTCTCTATTCAAAGGACCAAGTCTGCTGTCACCCTGCCACCCTGCCTGCCACCCTGCCTGCCACCCTGCCACCCTGTCACCAAAACATATGATGAATGCCACCCTGCCTGCTGTCTCAAGTCTCAAAGTACCAATCTTTCACAGCTTGAAGGAACTGGAACACTTGCGTCGCCACCTCCTGCAGCGGTGAGTTCCACCGGTTCGCGGTTTCGTGGCGTCTCACACGCGTGCTCGCCCAAGCAGGAAAACCAGGTCGCAACCACCCTGTCGCTCCAAGGAAAGCCCGCACAAAGCCTCCAGAGTCAATAGATCTGACATGCTTGACAAAGTCTTAGATGTGTTCTGACAGACATGAACTGGCATGTGTTGTGACATTTGTCCTGCCGAGTCCTGCCGCCAAGGCTGACATGTATTCTGACATATCTTCTGGATTCTTCTGACATGTACTTCCAACCTAGTTCTGACACGTGCTCTCGCATGAAATCTGGCATGTCAACGTTATAGACATGTTTTGTGACATATGGCCTCGCTTAGGTTCTTATGCGTGAGTTCTGACAATTGCTTGGTCATAAACCCTGGCACTTGTCATATGTTCCGACATGTGTTTTATATATAGTATTCTATATATATATATTATTCTGACGTTTGTTCTATGTGAGTTTGTCAGGCATGTATTCTGACACTTGTTCTGGCACGGTGTTCCTATACGGTGTCTCTGGGCCATGTGACGTTTGTGTCTCTCACCGTGCTTTGCAAAGCCGGGCGGAAGAGGAAACATCACAACAAACCCGAACACCTGACCGAGTGACGATGAAATTACATCACCGTAGACCCCAAACAGGTGGGACGACGAAGCATTCCCAACGTCCACTTTAACAGTAAACTCTTTGGAGAAAAAGAACACATCTGAACTCCTTTCGTTTCGCCGCTTTCCCGGCGTGAAACGCCGCTTCGCCGCTCCACTCTGCGGTCTCCGGGCGACGACGAAGACGAGGTGAGCACGGCGGTGCCCCCTCCTGGTGCTTCAAGTTCTTGTCCGGATGCCAGCTGAGGCAAGCAGCCTTACGAGCGGTTCGGGTTCGTTCGTTTCAGCGCAGAACAGTGAGATACATGACGCTCATTCACTAAATGGGCGCTGGCAGGATGTCGCAGAAAACACCGGCGTTTCAGGTGGCGGCTTAAGGTCGCGTTTCTGGTTTTTTTCGGATGAGCTTTGGCGAACGAAAACCTCGGTCATGCAGGATATGATAAAGGGTCTTCACGGTGAGAGTTCACTGACGTGTCGTAGTCGTAGAGATGCTTCCCAAGTTTGACAGGCGCTTCGAGAAGGAACACGTACCATAAAGTCTCTCCATCATTTTAGAGGGGCGTTCTACTGTAAGTTGCGTTCGTGACTTCGGGAAGACAGAAGAAACACCCTGTTTATCCCCATCGAATGTCCCGAAAGTAAAACCTTTCAAGGGTATACAGTGACCCCTGATTCTCAATCTTTCCTGAGCCACCTGGCCATATAAGCTCGCCGGCGATGCGCCAGCGGCTTCTCTCTTGACCTCGGCTCCGAGTCGATGCCCTCGGGATCCGAGGTCGGCCACAAACCGAGTTGACACTCCTAGAAATCATCCACGGGCACCCACCTGGGACTAGTCTGAAGGGACAACTCATGGATCGTCCATGGTGATATGGGACTGGCACCACCTGGGCCCCAGGTCTTCGAAAAGACTCGATGGTCCTCCGAGAAGACTCGGGGCCAAAACCCTTCCCATCCACTTGAATCATGGTATAATTGTATAATATTCAGGGAGGCTAGAGCCACTCGTCCGTGCCCCTGGCTTCATCACCTTCTTTCTAGAGTTCTCGTCGTGGCCTGCCCCTTCCACTGTGATGCTCCGTGAGATGGCTGGGGAAGATTGAAATAAATTGGAAACTGATTGAAACTTATTTCTGGAGCCGTGCCGTCAAGTGCTCTATTCTAAATTGATGTTGTGTCCTCTTGATGCAAAGCTTGCTCACCAGGATCTTGGGGTAAGCCATGACTTCAGTGCCTGAAGGGCGCTGAAGAAGATGGCGGTTGTCCACGCGATGTTCCAGAAATCAAAAGAAACCATCCCACCTGGGGTGGTGTGGCAAAGAAACCAAAGGAAGGGTGAAAAAAACAGAACTCCTAGCACCCTTGGGTCAATCCTGATCTGGATTGCAAGTGTTGGACGTGGACTGCACGTGGACCTCTATGAACCACACCAAGGAGAATCTCAGATCTCACAGGTCACGCATGTCCTACACGACGCCAAGTTGCTTCTGCATGTCCTTGTAGACGGTCTCTGCCACCCGGCGTGCTTTGTCGCCCTTGGGCCATTCCACGTTCTTGGGTAAGGAGAGCTCCTGGCACGAAAGAAAGAAAGATAGATGGATGGATGGATGGATGGATGGATGGATAAGATAGATAGATGGACAGGCTTGCTCTATATAGATATATATTCAAATTATCGCACATGTTTCCTTACTTTCCTTTTACCTGGCTCTGTCAACTCTAGATTGCAAAGCAAACCAAAACACGGCTCATCCACGGCCCACCTCTCCGATGTTCCCGTTTGGCCCAGACTTGGGCTTCGCTGATGCCTTTGCACCCTTGGGCGCTAAGCGAGGCCGATGGCCTCGTGCGTCGAGCCGGTCGCGACGGCGCGGCTGCCGAGCCTTGACCTGGCGGGAAACCACTGAAGCATCATCCATGGACCACAGAAGAATCAAGTACGGTTGAATGGCCCTTTTTCTCGTTTGGGCTGGGGAGGGGTTTGCCTCTGGCGTCGGTTCAAGGACCAAAACCGCAGATCCTTTTGGCGCCTAACTTCCCAGCGACTCCGGACGACGGATCCCAGGCGCTTGAACGGGCATGAAGTCCGGAGCACCATCCATCCAAGGGTGCTGAGACCCCATGAGTCGTTGCATCAGCAATGCTACCTTCATTTAAAGCCTTCTTCAGCCCAGCTACCCTCCAGGCCACCCCAAGCCCGACCACTGACCTCCAGGTGCTAGACTCCATTTCTTCTGCTTCGGCGGAGGCCTGGCCCGCCATCGCTCGCAGCAGGAGGAACTAGTCTTCTGCAGTGGTTTTGCAGTTGTTCTGCAAAACGAGTGTTCAGTGTTTAGCGTCAAACTAGGATTGGAAATCAGAGCTCAATCAAAGCTTCGCAAGCGCAAATCAATTTGGAAAGGCTGCCAAGGTGTGTGTATCATATATGTCCACCAAAATGCCACTCGCTGCAAATGCAAGTCGGCCAACTCTTCCGTCTTCTCTTTCTGAAAAAGATAACATTGGACATGAAATCCACTCCCAAAAGCAAGACCGACGTCAGAAAAGGAGCTTTCAAAAGAACCAGAAGGAGAACAAAGCACGTCTGCCTGCTTGGATCAGGTATCGCCTTGTAGATGAAGGCTTTCGGCCTGCCCATCAGCTCCCGAGCTTTCACAAACAATCAGCCCTTGAAATCTGGATTCTTGGTGGACCCAAGTGCTGGAATCCCGTGACGCACGACAGGGCGCCACGCGACTCAGGCCGCGTTGGGCTGGTAGTGCGTGGAAAAAGTTCGGTCTGACTCTGACCCCATGGTTTTCCCGGAATGCCAAGCACAAACAGTCACGCGGATCGGATCCCCCGACGGACCCGGTGTCCACCAAACACCACCACCACCGAGGTGCATCATCACCCCATAAAGTGTTCTTTTCAGTGTTCTTCTGTGTGTGTGTGTGTGAGTAACAAAACCTCGGATGTCCTTAAAAAGGTAGTATAAGACATTATATATATATATGTATATATATATATATAACTTAAATACAGTATATAACCTCTTCTATGGCTCCGTCACTCCTACCCTCTTTTTCATCTACATTCCTCTTCTGTACTGCCCATGTCGGTCACACCTACCAGTGGCTGTGGGCACTTGCCGCGGCTCCGAGGCACCAGCAGCCTCGGGGGCGCCCGGTGGATCCTAGAAATTGTTCAATCTTTGTTTATATTCCAAATGTTTACACTCTGACGAACACATCACATGGAAGTGGATGGCATGGTCTCTTGGAAGACTACTTTCCTTTAGAAACAGGGGGGGTTCATGGGTTTTGCACTTCCATGTTAGTGAGTCGGAGTGTATATACTGTAAATATATATAATGTATGTTGCAATATAATATTTATATATATATATATTAATATACAAAGAGTAATGGTAATAATACAATAAATAGATTTTAAAAAAAATATCTTTCATCGTGTTCCCCTTTACTTTCTAATTGGATTTCAAGCCTTGGGACGCCCGACAAAGGCAGTCTCTTCGGGAGGAACTTCCGTGGCCTGAAGCAGAAACGCTGCGAGTCTTCTGGGGACATGAAAGGTACCTGACCATCCAAGGGGCAACACGAGATTCCAATGAGTCGTCGAAGCAAATGACCTGGGGAACCAGAATGGTGCAGAATGGTCCAGATCATCGTTTATGGTGTCCCCTCTTCCACCATTGGCATTGAATAAGGAAACCGTGCCCAGAGTAGAGGGTCCTTTATAAAGCTACTATGACTGGCTGCAAGCCCGGTTGTCCCCGTTTTTGCCCAAAACTCGATTCCATACCTCGGCATTCGGCATGTCTCAAATTACGCCAGTATCGACCCCTTCATGCGCACAGGCACCTCTTCATTTGCTTGAAGCAAGAACCCCAGTAGCTTAGCTCGGGAAAAACGATGGGCTTTGTAGCTCGGGCTTGGTTTCTTTATGTTGGCCGCAGTCGGTCTTGGACGGACGACCTGTGTTCGCTCCGGCTCCAAACTGGTTGCATAGTTTTGCAGACATGGCTTTTAAGACTCAATGATCACCAAGCTGAGCTTGGTGATTTAAGTCATAAGGCATGGAAATAAAACGTGTTCCAGAACATCACCGAGCTAAGCCACCTCAAAAAAATGCCTTGGAGATTAAGCTAGCTATGTTGACCTGAGGGTTGATTTACCAGATGTGACATGATAGTCATCTCAAATAAAATACTTACTTGACCTAAATCCAGCCAGCCAATCCACTTGATTGGAAGTGTCTTGGACCGCGCAACATGGCCTCTGTGGCCGCAGTCTCTGTCTTGTCAGGAGCGGCCGTGGAAGCCTGGAGCGAGTGCAACAGAATTCCTTGTCCTGGGAGTCAAAGACTGTTAAAAGGAAGGGTCTTTAGGTGACCCGAGTCTAGGAATTTCCTGAACACTTCAGTCGGTCAAAATAGAGGCGAATGAACAAACTGGACTTCGAATGGGCTTGTAAAATGGTGTGACTGATGACAACCCCTCTTCTGCCGAGGGACCACAAAGAATATGTACTTTAGTGACTCATGTTCCATTGCGTTTCCGGTGGTACGAGGAGTGGAAAAGTAGGACTGTGTTCCGAAAGAGAGAATAACGAGTTGGCCTGGTCGGTAGCACCCTTCTGCTCTGTCTGTGTCTCCTCGACTGCAATCATCCAGCGCTCACCGGTTTCCAGGTTGGTCTGCACCATATTTGCCTCAAGCTTCCCATTGAATGAGGAATTCCAAGCACACCTCAAGCTTCTCGTGTCTTTCACAATGCGCTTCACTGATCTTTGACCTAAGCCTTGCACCACATCCACCTCAAACTCGCACCCATTCACATTGTAGCCTGAGCCAAAACGATGAAGAACTTGCGAAACGCAACTGGAAGGCAAACCCTTGAGGCAAAAAATGAGCATTGCCATGCCAACTCGCAAAAAAAAGTAGCACATGGCTGGGAGCCCGAACGGACCACCGGCTGCCCCGAGTTCAGGGCCATAAAGAGCTGGCGCTCCGCTTCCTGAAGGGAGAAGATTCGGCGACCTATTTGAATAGCTCTGTCCAGAAGGTCCCACAGCTGGTCCCACAGCTGGTCCCTTTTCGTCGCCCAGACACCGCGGCTTTTGGACGCTGCACCATCCAACTCGTCAGAGTGGGACGAATTAGGACCGTCGCCGATCCCCGCTGCTCGACGCCCACGATCCCCATCACCGGTGAGATGCGACCACATCGCCGGTCTTACGATCTTCAGCAAGTCCCTCAAGGTAGGCCCACACCCATGAGGGTTCACCATCCGGCGGTCTAGTCTTCAGGAGCTCTTCAATTGCTTTATTAAAGCCGGGCATCCCGTAGAAGACCGGAGTTCTGGTGAGTGGATCGTGAAAACCCAGTGTAAACAGCTCTCGCTCAGGCTCGTCCTGCGCAGCTGGCATCTTCTCGACTGCTTTAAGCCCAGCTTGTCCAGCTTGCTGCTCTGGACCACTGGAAAGGGTCATCTTTCCCTCAGACTTCGTTTCACCTGTGCTATCCAAAACTTTGCTATGAGTTCCAGGCAAAGCAGTTCGAGGCTGCTTCCGCAACTGTGAGCTCGAAAGTTTGGCCTGCACCTCTTCAGACTGTTTCTCTGGCTGCTTTCGCTTGAGAGCTGTCTTTGCCGGGGTTGTTGCTGATTCTGTGGTGGTCGTGGGGGCAACGTGGTTTTTTTTCAGGAGCGCTTGGTTTGGTGTTCGGACTCGCCTTCTTGCTTGAGCTTGAGCTTGAGCTCGAGCTCGAAGAAGAACTGGAAGGGCTGTTGGGAGCTTTTGGACGGCTGAAATCACTCTTTCCCTCCACAGACTGATTCATTGCATCACTGCTATCCCTCTCTTTGCCCTGACTTCCAGCATTCCCTTTGTTGTTTGGCTGCAGCTGCACTTTGAGAAATTCAGACTGCTTCTGAAGGCACTGTTTATCTTTTTCGAGCTGTGCACAGTGTTTCTCAAGATTCAAAAGCTTTGTCCGCAACTTGGAAGGCTGTGATAATGCCTCTTCAAGTTGTTGCTGATGCTTCTGCTGCTCAAGCGCTTGGCTATCCTGCAGCTTCAAAAATCTTGCCTCCGTCACTTCAAACTGCTTCTGAAGACTTTCTTTCTCCTTTTCAAGCTGTGCACAGCGTTCCTCAAGCTTCGAAAGATTTGCCTTCAAGTTGGAAGGCTGTGCCAAGGCCTCTTCAAGTCGTAGCTGACATTTCTGGAGCTCAAGTGCATGGCTATCCTGCAGCCTAACAGTTTTCGCCAGAGCCTCTCCTGATTGCTTCTGAAGACTTTCTTTCTCCTCTTCAAGCCGTGCACAGCGTTCCTCAAGAATTGAAAGCCTTGCCTGCAATTTGGAAGGCTGTGCCAACGCCTCTTGAAGCCGTTGCTGGAGCTTTTCTCTCTGTTCCCACTGCGCAGGTGTGTCTTGAAGCTGCGTCTGTAGCACTTCCTTCTCTGCATTGAGCCTTTTGCAGTCTGCCTTCAGCATCGCAAGTTGTGCTAAAGCTTCACTCATCTTCTGTTGCAGTGCCTCCGTCTCGAGCCTGCTGCTTTCCTCCACCTGCGACAATTTCCGTTCTGCTTCAGCACGCAGTGCATATTGTTCTCGACGATATTGTTCAGTCGAATCATAGAGCTCCTTTTTCACCAGAAACTCTGCGTTCTGTGCCAAGGCTTTGTCAAGCTCTTGTTGCTGCTCTTTGAGCTGCAACAAAAAATACTGCTCCTTGAGCTGAAACATCTTCAACTGCAAGCGATATTTTTCGGGGATGGCTTCTCCTGGCAGCTGGAGCCCATAGCTGCCATGGCACTGCTGCTTTTCCAAGTGGAGCCCACAAGGCTCCACATGCCTTACCTGAAGCATGCCACGTCTAGTCTCTGGGCAGCGGCAGCCTGAGTGGAGCAGTCCGTGGACATGGGCGTGGGCGCACGCATCCTGAGCCAAACAATTCACCATGCAATGCCTTGCACACCTTAGACCTACCTCGGTGTGTAGGAACAAGTAAGACAAGACCCAGTTCTTCAAAGGAATGTGTTCTATTGTGTTCTATTTATGTGCGAAAGCTCTCTTTATTTAAAAAAAATAAAAATAATAATAATAATAATAATAATAAACATACTGTAACATGTTCTATTGAAGCATACTTTTGGGAGGTTCCATCCAGAGTGGAGAATGGGTGTTCGATTCCCACGCCGGCTTTAAGCTCCAAGTCTGCTGCGTCGTTTTTCGAGCTCCAAGCTGCCGGAAGCGCAGAGCTGTAACGTTTCGGAAATGGAAGGGTGGATACCAAACCCTACGGGTCAGTTGGACTTCATTTGACCCATCTTGAGACAAAAGCACCATTCAAGGAGGTAGTTAGGACCAGATACTGGGTCAGACTGGACTTGTGGATACCAAATCTTGTGAATGTTTGAGACAAAAACAGCGCGACGGAAAACTGCGTCCAACCCTCTTCGAGGTCCCTGCGTCCAACCCTCTTCAAAATCCCACCGCAGTCTCCTCTCCAGGATCCAGCCACGTGCTGCCATCAACACCTCGAGGTCCAGTGTCCCTTCATGTGGCCATCGTTTCGGCGTTCAGCGTGGCCATCTGTACAGAAAACGACATGCTGGTTCAGGCTTCCCTTTTAGGTCCTTCCTCAGTGAGAAAGAACGATAACTATCAGACACTATTGCTAAAAACATGTACAAACTCACCAGACAAGGGTGACCCCGCAAGCTTGTGGGAAAAGGCTAAGGAAGAAAGGTTGGTGCCTGCGGTGCAGAATCGTTGCGAGTCGTTTTCTGATGTCTTCTGCTCCGTTCAAAGAAAACGAAAGACAACAACATCAAACCGGAAGTTGAACAGGTCGTCACAAGCCGAGTCGCGCAATTCTTTCCCACAGCCATCGAGCAAACAAGTCGGATGCACAGAGTTCCATGCTTGGACCCTCTCTGTAATCTTGTCTTGACAAGTACTGAAAGTTGAACCCACCCGAGAATTTCAGAGAACACGACCCGTTCTTAGGGACTTGATGCCGGGGATCTTCAGATCGCCATCTTGGACCGCCCGTCGTGGTGCTGTCCTGACCCATGGTGGGTTCCTTCACCAATCACAGATTTTCCTGACCCATGATTGGTGAACTCACTGGTATGTTCGCATCCAAGGATTCTCCCAACCCGTTTAGTCCATCGGTCCACGTTCTGAGTCTCCACACTTCCACACTCACTGGCTTCTTGACTTCCCAGACCTACAAGGAACGAGGTGCTTGAAAAGGCAAAGGAGCATACCACCATCTATATAGACAATATGAGATACCTGGGATTCCTGGCCAACCATTGTTTCAATGGTCTTTACCGAACGTACTAAGGATTTTAGACGACAAAACCAGGTCGACCATTCTTGAATGGTCGAACTGAAAGCTAGGCATATGTGTAATCTATTGCAGAAAAACAGTAAAGCACTCAGGACATCAACGAAAGTACAAGTCAAACCAAATCCTCTACCCACCAGCGGGGCGCTGAGTGGATCGCAATTACCCAGAGATCAGACTAGATCGACAGGCGGATCGCAGGCAGTTGGCAGAATGATCATGGAAGAGGTCAAGTACGGGGACGTCTTGCCATAGGAGCATCCAATTGGTCGTCTATGTTCCTTCCTTTTCTACAAGCAAACTGTTCTGAGTCCTGAATGTGTTGTTTGCTGTTCACATGCTTCATCAAAAACCGCTCATGGACCCATTCCTCTGACTCGGCCTCCAGAAGCGTCGCTCGAATTCCTCGAAGCGGGTGAGACACACACACAGGAAGGCATGCTTGGCCTGTCCATGAACAACCCACCAACAAAGCAATTTGCACCAACACCTCTTGACGATGGCGGAAATGCTGCGGCCACCGAAGTGCATTTTGGGGTTCCGACTAGCCTTGTTATTTCTGAGAGGGTTGATTAAGAGGGTTGATTACTTGACGACCTCTGAGACTGACACCAAAGTCTGCAGGTTCAGGTCAGGCCATGCGTTCACCCTTTTACAGGTAGGCGCTCGCTACTCATCGGAGCCCCCGGAGCAGTCGTGAGCATTTCACGTTTGCGGGGTCTTTCGAACATCCTCTGAGGTCCTGGCCAAACAATCCGCTTCCTTTCTCCCGTCTCCAAGTCGCGGTGTTCCTCGCTTTGGCGGGCCACGACACGTCCGTTCGTGTGCCAGGCTGGTGTCGGTGGCCGCAACTGCCGGTGTGTCCAAGCAGAAACCATTCTGGATGGATTGCTTCCCAATTGCAGCCACTTGCTAGCGGAATCCAGATCTGGCGTTTTCAAGCCATGGACGACTGGGTTCCAACCAGAACTGTTTCTGGTTGGGACTCGGTTCCAGGTTGGAACCAAAAAAATAACCAACACGTCTTGAGAAAACATCGATGGAACCCCTCACTACAAACTCACCAACATCCACCCAAGATTCCAAGAGACCCCCAAACGGGTCGCCCTTGGCCACGGCTGCCCCTCTCACTCGGCTTCCCTGGCCCAAACGGTCAAATCCACTTCGAAGGTTCTGCCCTCGCGCAGGCAGTGCAGGCACATGGACCCGCACAAAAGCACCAGGACCATCCTGCTGTCCGAAGCTCACAAGTATAGTGTAGAACAAAATGAGCGACTTTTTAAGAGAACTCAGGGACTTACCACTTACAAAAATATACATGTATACAAATAATGTCTAATGTCGTACGAAATATTGTATTATATGCCATTATGTGCATAGTCTTTGGGCTGTTGCTTGGGGGTGGAGTTCACAGAATTCCACTGGCTAGCAAAGACTCCTCAGAGGCCCCATCAAAGAGTGATGATTGCTTTTGGGCCTGCCCCATACGCCATACGCCAACAAAGTACAAATATACAGCCCTTTGCCACGCACGGACTGTGCGCTCGCCTTCAGGGCATAGTCCATTCGTTGCTCACCGCAGTACCAGGCCACCAAGAGCTGTGCGGAGATTTCGTGATCCAAACGGACCCATTGACCTTCGCCTTCCTGTGGAACAGTGTGGGGCGTGTTGGACGGGACGGAAAGGTGAGAGTCGGCGGTCGCAAAGTATCCACGGCGGTCGCACTGGTTGGTCCGGTCCATGTGCGGATGCCCAAAATAGAGAAACAGGTAGACCAAATTCGTCGGCGGTCGCAACTAGTTCCATCAGTCATTTCATGCTTCGAATCCGGAGAAGTCTCCCGTGTGACGACGGACTTTGGACTACAACACCGGGTCTGTCCCATACCAGGGCCCCCTAAGGGGTGTCCAATAATAGATCTTTAGAGGTTAAGGGATGTCCATTAACCACCCCTATCCGGAACCCCTGGTATATATGAAACGGTCTGGGAAGGCTGAGATGTTCACAGCTCCAGAAGACCCAGCTCGCTCGAGTCGGTCGCACCGCGGGTCAGGTTTTGAGCGGTCCAACCCGCGGACATCGGAGCAGAAGATCGCTTCGGACCTGGACCTGGAGGACTACAACACCCGTCGTTTTTGAGTCCAAGACAGTGTCAAAAAGGTGGGACGGTCGACCAGGTGTTGTAGTGTATCATCCTTCGTTTTCATGGAGCGAGCCGTGAAAGACGGTTGAATCAATGGTGGAAGCCCAACGGGGCCGTCTCCAAAGGTGGATCGCGTCTTCTCCAAGGGCCAAAGGTATGGACCGATCGCATAGACTGCGATTTGAACCGAACCTGTGTGTCGGTCTCCCTGTTTGAGCTACACACCTCGAATACCTGGCCCTCGAATACCCCACGTAGTGGAAGGGGAGGGGGTAGTCGAAGCAGATCGCAAGTTAGGTTAGAAGCTGGAGCTGGAGTCCTGGAGTGGTGATCCTGCAAACTAGTGGGCCACCACTCCAGCTTTGAAAAGGTTGCATTTCCCTAACGGAGTGATCCACTTGTCAGTGCACAGTGTTCTCCACCAAAGAGAATCAAGACCTCCCAAAAAGTACATCTTTCTTGAAAAGGCCTCCTGTCCCAAAAAAGAACGTTGAGCCATTCACCCACCCACCCTCAGCCATTCACCGGCCTCTATGAGCCATTCACCGCCTCAGACGCGAGAGTGAAGTGAACCGCGAGGTCGCGGCTGCAGCGTCGCTGAGTGAGGCATGTGATGAGGCGTCGTTCGTAGCGTCCGATCGCTTGCCCTTTGTTGCTACTAGTAGCTTCGTGCTACTAGCAGCGATGGCCTCCAACCTACTTGCGATGGCCTCCACCGAATAGCGTCCTTGCTACTAGCAGCTGAGGCGTGGCCAGTCGCGCTCGGGCGATCGAAATTGGAGAAGCTCTCCCAGGACGCCCAGGTCAGGAGTGAGTTTGAGGTGGTTAGGCTGGGATGTGGCATGTCTGGGATAGGGTTCCCAGCATTTCCCAGCATCAAATAAGCAATTTGAGAACCATCTTTGCTGGGGGCTCAGATTTGACCCGGCAGTGCGGCACAGCATGTGAACGGCCTCTCTGTGTTGGTGGTCTAGAGGGGCTTGGAATTGCCCTCAGCTGCTGAAGGGTTTAGTACAAGCATCTAACCCAGACCTTGTCCCATTTTCCCCCATCCTGAGATCTTAATCTCCCTGGAATCCTGAGATCATCCTGGAATGGGTCCTCAAAATCCTCCTGAAGTCCTGCCGAACGCCTTCGGTCTGGCTCGACTCTTCCGTCCCGGAGCTCCCGGCCGAGGTAGACCTCTGGCGCCACCGGCTCCTGGCGATCGATCCCGGCCTCCCAACGAGACGTGGGTCCTTTAGATGATTCCAACTAGCCTGTGGCACTATGGACTATGGGCCCTTGAGTTCCTCATAGAATCATCAAAATCATCGGAGGTTTTTGGAGGGAGGCAGCCTGCAAGAAGGTCTGGTGGCGCGACCTCTTGGGGAGACCTCTCTACGGTAGACCCCTATGGCAATAACCCTAAGAATCCGGACCTGAACCAAAGGAAGGGATAGCACAAGCATCCAAATCCCCTCTGAATCCGTGCCCCACCATGGAGGGTCCAAGGAGGGTCCATGGAGGGTCCAAGGAGGGTCCATGGAGGGTCCAAGGAGGGTCCATGGAGGGTCCAAGGAGGGTCCATGGAGGGTCCAAGGAGGGTCCATGGAGAGTCCAAAGGTCACCACCACTTCAGTGCCGCAGCCGCACGCTCCGCGGCCTGCACGTCTTGCGCCGCCGCGTTGGCGTCGAAGGCTGCCTCGAACCAGGCGATTCGGCATTGCCTCGGCTTCGGGATTGGCGGTTTGTGCCAGCTGTGCCAAGTGAGCAGATCCATCTTTCGTGAGAAGGCCGGTTTTTCTGCATGCATCGGTCGGTCAATTGAGCCCAAAAAAGGCTGCGGTCGATTGCGACCCATGACCAACCAGAACCGACCCAACCAGAACAGTCGTTGGCAACGAAGGATTTCGACTCGTCGCCCTGAAGAAGCGAAGGAAGCAGCTGGGCTGGGGACCGTCCAGTCTCCTGATGGGTCTGGAGTTGGTTGTAGAAGTCCACGTGGAAGCTTCCCGTTGGAAGCAGGTACTGTGCCTCAAAACAGAAGCCAGGACAGGACCAGTTGGGATGATTTTCGATGGAGCTCCACATCAGGCAGAATGAGTACCATCTGCTCAAATTGGTCACTGCAGTTGGGCTATCAACAGCTGCTAGCCCATCCCCCATGTGAGAAGATGTGAGAAGTGGTTTCAGATTTGCCTCACACCCCTCATGAGTCTTCCCTTCTTGCCTTCCGGAAAAAGACAAAAACAAAAAGAAAAATAAAACAATCCAGGATGAAGATCGATCCGTTGCATCCATTCGCCAAAAAGAGCGTCCCCGCAGATGTGACCCGCATCGTTCGATGTCGCATGATCAGTAAGAACAAGTGATTCCAAACGCTCCCTTCGCAGCCCGACCGGTCCCTCCAAACCATAGGGGCCATAGGGATTTGAGAGTCTGGTCCATATGAGGGTCCCTGGTCACGCTGGGAGGGTAGCGCGAAATACCAAATGGTGGTTGGAATCCTGGGGCCACTACACTACACCCGCCGTCTTCACCCCAGGATCCGACGCCGCCGCACCATGGCGTAAGTCAGTCCCCCCGCTATCCTCTCGCGTGCTCGCGTGGCCGATAAGTGGAACCCGTGCGCCTCAACTTGACCGTTGCAGTAGGCCTCCAACAGCTGTGCACCAATCCCCTGGCAGTTGGTGGGAAACAGGACTGAGGAGAGAGAGTGCTGTGCAACGCGGCAACGCATAAATCAAACAGGAAGTCGAGCATATTGCCAATACTTTGCTCGACGATGTAGTGCATCATGATCTTCTATTCACCCATGATCTTCGATGGCTTTGGAGCGGTGGTCGTATTTCTTACACAAAAGACGACCACCGCGCGAAGGCACTACCGGGACGAGAACCGAGAAACGCACAGAGGCGATCTTGTTACTCATAGCGATGGCCAAACCGCAAGCGAGAAAAGGGCGGTCCCACGTGTTCCGGGCTTTAAAAGGTTTGCCGGGGCCATTTGCAGGTGGAATTGGAATCTGCTGATTGAGGTGTCCGACGATTCCAGTCATCTTCCATGCGACGGTGGGTAGTTACGTTCGCTTTTGGGGCAAAATCGTCATGGAAAGTGGAACATGGTCCCTTAGACTCCGATGGGTGGCGCGGAAAGCCCACCTATCGCCAAACGCGTTACCTGGCACGAGTGACAAAAAAAGCGTCCCTTAGAATACCATGTTCCTCTAAGGTGGTGCCATCCACTTCCACGATGATTCCAGCCGAGTGTAATGGAATACCCATTTGCCCGGCCTGGATGAAGCCTCACGGCTCTAGGAGATGACCACAAATCTGTTCAGGTTTCAGATCGGAACCCCCAGCAAGTTCGGACAGGCTGGGAGCCTCCCACTTCGTATAACGCGACATAGGGGCCAAGTTCTCACGTTCTACCTCAACTCTCGTTGAAGCTGCTCGCGGCTTCCCATGGTCGGCGTCTCGCACGAAGAAAACAGGCGCCGTCGCCCATGCATCGAAGGGCGCCTGGTCGAGTGGTATCCACTCGTTGGGCGCTTCCTGAGGCGGCACAACCCCGGAGCTGGCGGAAGAACTCGGGGGATCTGGCGATTCGATGGGGGCCCTATGAAAAGGTACAAAAATATAATGAAACACGAAGGGGAGGCTGGGTCCAAGACGTCTCACCTCAAGGCACAATCCACCGCCCTGCATTCCACGGGGTCCTACGGCGTCCACTTCTCAGACCGGCCTCAACTCGCCATTCTCCAGAGGGGTACGCCGCCTGCAGCACCACAGAAAAATGGGACACCCAATGAACATGCATGGACACACTCAAAACAAGCCCGCGGGCTTCCGTGTCTGCACCAGCACAGAGCTCCACGACCGAACCTTCCCGCACCTGCGCGGTCTCATCCGAGGGCTCAGCCGTCTCCGCCGTCCACCCCTCCTCTTTGGCGAAGTCGTACTTTGCGGAGGTGGACGCAGCGCAACCCATGGCATCACGGGCTTAACCCGTTCATCTCGGGTTGAAAACCCGGACCGCCAGCGGGGCCCCTGGTGTCTGGCTGGGATGTTTGTGTGCCTTTGGGGTGTTGGAGGTGTCTAGGAGATCTTTGGGGTGCTCAAGTGAGAAACGACATGAAAAGCCAGCTGCAACTGGATGCGTGGCATGTCCAAGTCACTGACATGGAGGTCGATGGCACCACCTGCTTCTAAAGGATTTCATGGTCATCCAAAGAGCCATGCCATCCACTTCTACGATTATTTCAGGGCGTGTAGCTGCTTTCCTACTCGATATGGGTGTGGCTCAGCTCAGATGCATCCATTCTGCGGAGACATCTGCCAGCTAGGTGAGACCCTGCATGTATGGAGATGGCACGGGGCTATCCTGAAGCTGCTTGTTTTGATCCACGCCTGCGCTGTTGTCATCAGGTGTTTCCAGCGTCGCAACAATCAAGTGCCCCGTGAGTACCCCTGCAGATGGCCACATGATGGAACCCGGTCGAAACCACGGGGTCAATTCTCAGGGTCTATGTTAGTCTGCGGGCGGAGGGCATCAACGAGAACTTCGAAACATGTCCAAGGACAGGATCCAAGGAGGGAGGAATCGATCCTCTTTGCGGACAACATGATGTGCAACAAAATAATGACCTCTTGGACCATGAATAGCTCGGCATAAAAAGGAACAAATGGTGGTTTAGATACGTTTACCTTGGGAAGAATCTTGGTCTTTTCTCCTCCAACAGCCATCTCTCCAAGCTGACTCGGATCGAAGAAGTGACTTCAGATCCAGAAAGCATCCTCACTAGGTCCTTTTCCTGAACATCGACACGGGCTACGACCCCACTGGACAACCATGGGTTTTTTCATGGGAGCCCTACCCTGAACAATCATTGGCACTCAAGACCTCTTCAATTCAAGATACTCAATCTGACACCGAATCCAACATCCGTTTTCCACAGCGGCGCGGCTCATTAGCACGAACTAGACTTCTCAGCAGCAACCACTTCGCCCCGAAGAGAAGACAAAGCTCACTTTGAAGGGTTCTGGAGATGTTGAGGTGCTTAGACATAGCTGATATGGTGAGTGTATTCTTAAGCTGGCTGAAGTTCATGACAGGCTGCATTCACTGGAGCAAGCATCTAGCATATTCTATCTGTATCTGTCTGAGATGTTTGCAAACATCCAAGACATCCGGTTAGCAGCCTTGCAACATTTCAACGCTTTTTGACTTAGTAGGATCCATTTCTTCAACAAATATCAATGGGTTCGCCAACCGATGAAAGGCATATGAACAGTTCGCAAAGGTTAGCAGCAAGGCTCCTTGGAAGCGTTCTAGACTAGACAAGGAGGTTTGTCGTCACCACCTTCCCCAAAAGCCCCTATTAACCTTGAAGAGGTGGAGCCCTGCCAAGTGTTTGCCGTTGATCGTGGTTTCTATTCCGTTTGCTATTGAGAGGGGGTGCCACCCGGGCAAATTTTCGGGTCGTTCTGAAGAACCAAACATTCTGCATCCACTTCGGAGCTGGGGTCAGGCTGCATCCACTTCGGGGCCAGGCCTGCATTGGCGATGCCTCAAGTTCTGCCAAGTAGGTCTGCACCCCGTCCGCCCGGACCCGGACTCGGCAAATGGAGGGTCTTGGTCTTGACATGCTGAAATTTCAGGTGTTCTTTTGTTGCTCAGGTGTCGTGGTTTCTTTTGGCTGTGGACTGCCTGATCGAGTGGACCCGTGTTCCGCTGTCTCAGCCACCCTCCAACCTACTAAGCCATGCTTTGTGGCTTACAAAACTCCACTTCGAGGATCAGAATCTCTCCATCGCCTCGCAAAACGAGCTCAGCGTTAAACACGATGACATCGATGATATCTACCCCCGAATACCAAACGGACCACATGGACCCTGCGAATGGACCCCGTGGTTTCGGCCGGTTCCGAATACCAAACCAGTTGTTTTTTGGGGGGTCCATGATATGGCCGTCTGCAGGGGAGTACTCTACAGCTCAGAGTCAACAAAGTGAAATCGGCCTTGCAGCTCGACTCCGACTCCACATCTTTTTGCTCTTTTCAACTTCTGCAAGTTGAAGTGTCTCACCCTTTTCCCTTCCCACCATGCCCACCATCCACATCCGGTCCTCCTGGAAATCAGCTTCCTCGATCCATCCACTTCCATTGAGGTCCATCAACCGCGCTGCGCGGTTCACGTGGGCTGCGCTGGCGCTCCCACCGAAGATGGCCAGCGCTGTCTCAGCCGCCTGTGGGAGGGTCGTATGATGCCGTCCGCGCCGGTAAAACTGGGTGAGCCACCGGAAGTTTTCCGTGGAGGAAGGCCAAACTTTTGGCTTTTGGCTATACAGTATGATTTGTTCAAACCAACTGGTGACCAGTGCTTGTGACTCTTGTGGCTTGCGCCTGTCAACCCAAATATCACGAGTGCAGCAGCTGGTCTTTCGTCGTGTTGCGCTGCGGTTTGGGCCGGTGAAGTACTCGTGGGTGGTCTTTCCTCCCTATCTCGTCATTCGATGATCCGATCCAATGCACCACTAACAGCAACAAGTAGGTGCTCGAGGCTGCGAATGAGGTGCTTCGACCACATGTTCATGTAGCTGTTTTCTTTTCGAGGCACCGAATCACCGGGTAAAGAAAGAAAGAGAGAAAGAAAGAAGTCGAATCAAGTGCCTGTACACATCCATTGAATTGGAACCTGAAATCATTGGCTATTGGTCCATTCTGCGGAGTGGTATGGGCTCAAAACAAACGGCGCTGCCAGCGAAAGCTCTGCTTTTGCGATCGCGGCTTGATCAAGCTTCGGTATGCACCGACATGCGTCACAACACACCACCCTGTACCAGCAACCGTCACTTTCCACATTGGGAGAGGAACGTGTTGGTGTGTTGCTCTTGCAAATTAAAGCATGGCGCTGCCATACTGTACAGTGGCCCAGCCACAGTGCATTGGCTCTGCCAAGCTAGATGGTGCCACCATCTTCTTTGATTGCTCCTTGCGACGCTCTCGTTGTCCCTTCCGTAGCTGCTTCCGGTGTTCCTCCGTCGCCTTCTCCTCCGCGGTCTCTTTCAAGCTGATGGTCTTTCTTGTGAGATATTCTTCCCACAACAGATTGCGCATGGCTTTGGTGAGGCCATCTGCGTGCTGTCTGTGTGTGGGGACCCAGTACAGCTTGAACACCTCTTGTTCTAGCAGATCCTTGGCCACCAGAAGATCCAACATAGTCTGGCGTTCTGAAGGAATCTGCCCTGTCGTGCACATGTGGTCGTACAGCGACTTCGCGTCCGTAACGACGCCGCCGCCTACCCTCAGGCGTGCCCGCCATTCTGACCCAACCTCAAAGACTCCATGCAGCATCATGTCGGCAATGAGGCGGACGTAGAGGTGTCTGTCCACCGCGAGGCTGAGTGAACAAGATTCCGCGGCCATTGAACTCCTGACAACCCTGCTGCTTTTGTTCGTCGTGTAGTCCACTGCTGCAGCAGGTTGAGGGCCCTTCAAGACTTCCTCGTTTGTCAGGAAGTGTACTGCCCCAAGTTGTGACTTCCCGTCCTTCTCCTTGCCGAGGGACGCGTCAAAGTAAGTCACCACAAAAAGCTTGCCATGTATCTTGGGGTATGGAAGCACGGCACGACCTTGCTTTGCTTCCTCCTTGCACTCTTCATAAAGTTGCAATGCCGCCTTGTAGTCACCCATAGTGGCTCGTGTGGCATGTTGCGCCAGCTTGCTGACCTTGTACAGCACCTGAGGCATCGATTGCTGACCTGGCCATCGTAGCCTCATCACCAGCTGTCTGTATGCTGTCAGCTGCTGTGGATTCAACGGAGTGTCATTCTTGGCACTGAGCTTCATGTCCGGCAATGCGATCTTGCTGATGTAGTTGGACATGTCATCGTAAAGCTCCCCATGCCGTTCCTTGAGATCCACGCCCAAAAAGGTCAAGGGAATGGACTTCCACTCCTTGATCGTAAACATGCCATTGATATCTTTCTTGAGCTTCTGGAAACGATTGTCCTGCTCTGAACCGAACAGAAGGCCATCATCAACATGAAGGTTGAGCAGTGCCCACGCTTGGGTGTCGTCAGAAGCCACGAAGCTGCTCTTGCTGATCGGCAGTTCTTTCAATGGTGTGGATGTCAACAATTTACTCGCCCTCAAGTACCAGAGTCGAGGGCTTTCAACAAGACCGTAGGCTGAGCGCAAGATCTGCATCAGCTCGCCACCACCCACGGCTGGCTCTTCATCCACTGCTGGCAATCCCTCCTCAGGAGCTCGCACATACACGTTGCGTTGCAGATTCTCTCCTGATAGGAAAGCTGTGGTCACGTCAAAGGAGTATCCCTTCCAGCCGTTGCGAACTGCAATGGCCTTGGAAATCCTCACCGCTTGCAGCGTGGCCGTCGGGCTGTCACTCCTGAAATGGCCGAGGCCAGGATCACGGTGTCCGGAAACAACCAAACGTGACTTTGCAATCAGTGGTGCCAGCAGCTTGGTTTGCTTGTTGACTCGCACCATTCTCAGAGGTGCTCGAAAGATCTGATGACGAGGAATCTTGGCTTCTTCTGCTTTGGATAACCGCTTCACCACACGGTTGCGAATCCATTGTTGCCACTCCTTGGCATCAGATGCCTGGAACTCTGCCTTTTCCTTCTCATCAAAGTATTTGGGATCCAATTCCTTGCCGTTTTGCTTGAGCTTCAACACCATGACCTCTGCCAGAAGATGGTCATGTAGATCTTCCGCCCAAAGATGCTCAAAGATGCGGCGTTCCTCTGGATCCAACTTAGCTTCGTAGAGTCCATCCGGCAGCTGAATGTAGGTGGAGTGGTCTACAGTTGCGGGAGAGTCTTCCTTCAGGAAGAGGGTCATTCCTCTCCACGTGAATGGTGCCCTCCGTCTTGGATTCTTCAAAGCTTCTTCGGAATCCTCTTCCACCATGAACACATTGTCCGGCTCTTGCCCCATCAAAATTGTCACCCCGGCACGCTTGCGAGGTCGTTTCATGAATCGCTTGCGTGGATGCCGATGGAGTCGTGCAGCTGAAATCGGAAGACCTGTCAGCTGTCGCAACATCTCCACTTCATATCGGGTGATCCATTCATTTGCAGGGCCTGGAGACACAGCCGATACCAGTACTTGCATGAAAAGTGCCGTACTTGGTCGTGCTTTCTTCAATGGGAGTTCCTGTGTAGTGGGTGCTGACATCTTCCGTTTGATGCTATAGGGGACATCATCCATCAAACGCTGTCTTCGTGCCTCCGTCGGCATTTGTGCCCACTCTTGAGGTTCTGGTGGCCTTGGGGGATAAGGTCTCACAGTTGGTGAACTGTCTTCTGGCGTGCTCAGACCATCAGACTCATCCTGAATAGGAACTCCATCTCCAGCTGTTGGGCCCTTGCTTGATGACGAGGGCGCTGCTGCTTCGGAAGGTCCTGGCTCAGCCAGAGGTCGTCTTGGTGGCGCTGCCACTGATGCAGATGCATCTTCCAAGGCCAACCGACGCCTTGTAGCACGCTGTGCTGGTTCTGGTGGCGCCGCCACGATGTCTGCGGGAGGAGGAGCTTGAGGATCCTGTGGTGCTCGAGGATCTGACAGTGCTGGTTGCACAGGTTGATTCAGCTCCTTTCTCTTCCGCCGCTGAGGCATTTGTGCAGGTCGAGGTGGTTGATCTCTCACCGCCTTGGTGCCTCGAAGAATATTCTTGGCTCTCAGCCTTTGCGGATCCTCTGGAGGTCGCGGCTCCCGCTTCTTCCTTGGCCGTGGAGGAGGAGGTTTTGCTCTGAGGTCCTGGTATATGTTTGATCTCGTAGGATCCCTGAGCAACTCTTGGATATCCAGGACATCCTCCTTCACTGGCTCTGTGAGAGCAAGCTCCTCCGGCGTGGCTAGCCTCATATTCTCTTGGGCCAGTAAAAGAAGTCTGCCGCGCCAACTCACAAAGTACCTCTTTTGCTGCTCCTGGACAAGCACAGTGGCTGGGCCTCTCCATTGCCCTCTGCCGCTTGTATAGCGCTTGAATTGTGGAGTCCAAAAGTAGATCTGGGCACCAGACATGAACGGACCAGCAGAAGTCGGTGGCTTGCGCAGCAAAGTCCTGCGCAGCTTGTCCCGAACATCTTGTCGGATGAGTGCCACCCTTGCCGTTGTTCTCATCTTGTGTGCCCTTGCGACTTCGCTGTCAGTTGACAGTCCTTGAATGAAGCTCATGCCAACATCTTCAGAGTTCAAGCTTGGCCAGCGATGTTCAACACCGAAAACACGCTGGTTGGGTGTGTAGCCATCTCTTGTAATCGTGGCGTTCTTGGCCATCACTGCGCACGCAAGTGCCCTCTTCATGTCCTCGTAGCCGGTGATGCCATGTTCATCCACGATAGCTTGAAACATCACACCCAATGTTGCTCCATGTCTCTCTCCTGCGCCAAGCTGCCATGCAGCGTGGGATCCCGTCACTCCGGATGGGATGGCGAGGTCCTCCAGGAGAGCATGGAAAGACTGTTCGAACTCTCCGCCCTGATCATGGGTGATCAGAGAGGGGCATCCATACAAAGCCACCCAGTGTCTCAAGAATTTATTTGCCACGTAATCAGAACGTCGGTTCTTGAGCATCACTGCATCGTGCTTTATGGTCCCCAGGTCCAAAATGCTCAGACACACGTACTTCTTCTGCCGAACATCGTAGAGATACTTGAGGTCAATGTGCAAATGAACATTGAATCCAAAAGGTCGCGTAGTGGATGTCTTGGGGGTTTTCGAGCAGCACAAATTGAGCAGTGAAAGCGACTTGCATAGCGTAAAGCATCTTGGCTTGCACCTCCAAGCTTCAACATTCGGACCAGAGAAGTCCGTGTAGGATGGCCCAATTGCCGATGAGCGAACTCCACTGCCTTGCGGGTTTCCGAGCTCACCGGATGACGTTCATCGTCTTCGGGGCCTTGTGGTTCCTGGCCATCGAAACGCAAGCTGTCATCCAGCTGAGCCTCTTGCTGGCTCTTCTGCTCTTCCAGGAAGTCTTCACCTGTCATAAGGTCAGGGACCGTGTCATCGATCTCATAGTCCTCCGTATAGGCCTCGTGAGCTTTGGCCATGAGATATGTTTCGGCTCCCTTGAGCATAGCAGTACACAGTTCCTTGGGGTAGCCACCGGCATACTCAGACAGCGATGCCCAAGTGCCTTGCTCAGTCTGGTAGCCGCCTTCAATGACATGCGTGATCTCCCGGACATAGTTTCCCTTTCAGCTCTTCAAGTGCCTTGCTTTCACCAGCAAGGATGGTGCGTTTCCTCATTGGCATGAAGTTGGTCGGGTGCTTCAAGCCAACTTGACATTGGTCGAAACGGACCTGTTCCAATCCATCAAAGGCTTCCACTGATCTCTGGCGTGGACCAGGCTTTCGAACGTGCCGGGTTTTCACCAAAGACCAGAGCTCCACGGTGGCGCTGCCACAAGGCTGCTCGCCGGGTGAAGGACAGTACTGTCCGACGAGCTTGGAGCCTCTTCCTTTTCAATGTCAGCTTCTGAGCCTCTGTTCGAACACTGATGTTCTGAAGTGGGCTCCATGGGCCACAAGGCCAAGCGATCATCAGCAAGTCTGGCTCGACTTCTTGGATGTAGCACATTGCCTTGTCTTGGCCTGCCATAGTGCTGACATCCCAACCTGACTCGAGTGAGATCGGTTCCCAGGCCTCCCAGCATCCGCGTTCCGTCGCGGTCATAGACAACATGCAGGACCAGGTGAACAGCTCCAAGATCCTCCAGCGTGAGCGTGGGGTCGCCTTGGGTGTCCTGGTCATCGTAGCCGAGCGGCTGGTGACTTCCAATGCCGCGGTATCAGCAATCTGCTGGGCAGCGTTCAGCAAACGGCGACGCTGGCCTTTGGTCAAGATCTCACCTCCTTCTTCTGTGATGCCTGCCGTCAAGGCATCCTCATAGTCACCAGAGTCATCGGGGCCACCATCTGCATCCTCAGATTCAGAATCGGAAGTGTCCACCTCCGTATTCGGGCCATCCTCGTGCGAAGACTCTGATTGCCCGGATGAGAAGGAGCCGTGGCTATCCGAGCCAGAATCATGCTCCTTGGGCTCCATGGTCCTGAGCGGGACCTTGTGCAGGACTTGGTCCAAGCCTGAAATGGCTTCATCTTCCATATGGCTCTGCCACAATGCCAAGTCCTCCGTCTCGGATTCTGGCTCTGCCAGGGAGTAGAAAGAGTCATCCGACTCCTCTGATGAGCTCTGCTCATCCTGCGTGGTAGGCGACATTTCATCCTGGCTCTGCCAGAGTGCCAAGCTGTGTGGATCATCTCGAAGTAGCTTCCGCAACTTGTTGAGCTCAGGCGTGTCCCAATCCTTGGCGCTGCCATTTCCCAGCACATCGAGCACCGGGTGTCTCGTCGGTGACAGCTCAGTTGGGATCTGACGTCCATCGATGGTTGTGGTGCCAGTACCAAAGTCCATGGTCATCTTCCACCTTGCGAGCTCTGAGGGCCCCACCAGTGCAGGGCAGTGGGAGATGCGAGGATCGTCTTTCGTATCCTCCACCACAGCTACTCGCAGCCATGTGCGAACGCCGCTCTTGCCAAGGACAACGGGGTAGAGACCTGCCGAGGTTGAGAGCACTGGTGCACCGGCGCCGAACCTGAACGTTTCCTCATGGTCCAACACCTCATAGGGAAGGTGCTTCTTCTCCAGCGCTTTGCGCATCTTCTGATGCCATCGTGCTCCTGCCACAGCCGTCCTGCATCCACTGTCAAGGATGACTTTGTTGGCGGCATGCTCCAGCATCCAGACTTCCATGGGGTCGTCCAGCTCGTTGTCAGCTGTGAGTGCCCCATGATCCATGCTGTAGTAGAGCACTTTCTTCAGAAGGCACTCGCGGCACGAGGCCCAGTGGGCTGCTCCATTCGCGCCCCATCGCAGCTTCTCCCATGGATGCTTGCAGCGATCTTGCTCTGGCATTGGCAGTTCCGAAGCCTCTGAAGGTTTCACACGGCCCTTGCGATCCAAAGCGCCCTCATAGAGAGCTCGCCTGAACTCCTTGAGGCGTTTCTTCCTTACCGGCTCCGGCAAAGTGCTCACTGCTGCTGGTTCTGGGGCCGGAGTCGTAGATGAGCTTGCCGCCGTGCAGCCTTCTTTCTTCTTGTCAGGACGCGCCACCTTCTCAGGCGTCCCTTTCTTGAACAACTGCCGAGATGCTTCTTCGTCCCGTTCCTCTTTGAGCTTCTTGTAGAGCTTCTTCTTCTCCTCACGGGACATGTAGGGCAAGATCTCGAGCATATCCGCTGCAGGGAGATCGGTCTCCATGGGCCGAGCTTTGCTCTTGGCTTTGAGCTCCCTTTCATGCTCCTTCACCTTTTCTCTCTTCTTCTGTAGCTTCTTCTTGAGTCGGTGATCTCCTTCATCCAAATCACCGTCCAGCGCATCCAACACGGTGCTCAAGGCTGCCTTGTACTTGGAGATCTTCTTCTTGGCCTCTTCTGGCGTCTTTCCAGCACCGAAGGTCACTGGCTCTTCCTCTGAACTGCTGTCGCTTGATGACACCGAAGAGTTGGAGTCCGAACTGTAGGCCTTGATGCGCTCCCAGCCTTCCATGAAGGTCCAATTCACCTTGTGAACTTGCAAGCCCTTGGTGCTCGTGGTATGCGAGCCTTGCTGTTCTTCCTTGACCTGAGTGCTTCCTCGGGCTTGTGGGGAAGAGTCCGTGGTGAAGTGAACTCCTGCTGAACTCTTGGGAGTCTCCTCTCTTGGTGGATCGGTGCCATTCTTCACATTTGGGCACTCGGGGTCACCGTGCCAGTGACCAAGCTGCTTACAGGAGGCGCACCTTGACTTTGCCTTCCTCTGGTCCTTGGTGCGGTACTCCGTGAAGCGTCCACCTTTCCTCCCTTTTCCTTTTGACTTGCCATCACTGTAGCCACGGGCCTTTTTGGCCTCTGCTGACTTTTGCTTCGCCCTCCAGCCTGCTGCATAGGCTTCTCGAAGCTCGTGATCATCTTCCCACTCTCCTTCTTCATCCCAGTAGCCCCAGTCATAGCCCTGGGAGTAGCCCTGGTAGTAGGCCTCTTGCTCCAAGTCTTCCTCATCGGCCTCATCCCAGTCGTTGTCTTCATACATGGCGTCTTCGCCGTCTTCATCCTCTTCAGCTGGGATCTCATCGTCGTCAGGGTCCCAGTCTGGCTCCTCTTTGACTTCTGCCAGATGGGCTCGAGATGACCTGTGCGAGTGGTACCTTGATGATCTTGAGGTCGAGGCATGCTTCCACTTGCGAGGCTGTCGATCGTGTGCCTTGTACTTGCCCTCTTCCATATGGATGTTGGCACACCGAAACCTGAGCACTTTCTCAATGGCCGTGCTGCTGTATTTGCCGCCTGCGCTGTAGAAGATGTCCATGCGCTCCTTCTTCGTCAACGAAGCCCTGCTCAGCATACGCTGTGCGAATGACTTGTCTGAGAGCGTGGTGCCTGTGTCTTCGGCCAGGTATTCAGATCTCAACTTTTTGAGAGTGCTGATGTAGGAGGCGATTGCTTGTCCAGGGGTTCGACGATATGTCAAATAAGCCTCTTGCTTTTCTTCGAATCGTTCATCAGACCTTGCCCCATACGACTCCTCCAGCAATCTAAGCACTCTGTTGAGTCCACCAGGCTCTCTCATCTCCTCGATTTGGAGTTGGTTCAAGATTTGCCGTGGCTCACCCTGGCAACTGAGGTAGATGAGCATGGAGAGTTCAGCATCGTCCAACCTGTATAGTGCTCTCTGAGCCTCAATCGTTCGCTTCCACTCTTTGTAGTGGGTTCTTGAACCTTTGAACATCTCGAGGCGAACTTGGCTCAGGGACGGTTTGGAACGATCCTGCTGCTTGCGGGCCTGCTGAGAAAGCATGGCGCGTAGCTCACTTGTGCCTGCCGTGGAGGCCGCCGAACTCGTGCGATTCGAGCTGGCCGGAGATGAAGTCCTGTTGGACGAGGCTCTGCCTGAGGGAGGATCCGAAGGTGGCGGATCGGGCGGACGCTGCCGCGGATTTCGGGGATTCCGCCTGGGCTGACGCGGCGGTTCCACTGGTGGATCCACTTCGAAGTTCTCCTCCTCCTCGCTTTCTTCGTCCTCCTCATAGGTGTAGTCCGAGTACTCTTCATACTCATCTTCATCTTCATCTGGAGGATTGGGACCGGGAGGAGCTGGCTTGGACTTCTTTGCAGCTGGCTTCGAAGGTTCATCCTTGGCGACGCCACTAGGTCGCGCCTCTTCATCCTCATCCTTCTTTTCCTTCTTGTCTTTCTTCTCCCTCTTGTCGTCCCGAGCTGGCGAGCTCTTTGTCCTTGCCTCCTTCTTCTCCTTTGCCTCTTTCTTCACCTTTTCTGCTGACCGGCTCGTCTCCTTCTTCTCTTTCTTATCCTTCTTGCGGTCAGCTGACTTGTCACCTTTGGCTTCCTTCTTCTCCTTGGACTTCTCTGGACGCTCCTTCCTTGTCTTGTCCTTCTTCTCTTTCTTAGGGTGTTCCAAGGTCGAAGCCGGAGGTGACGCCTGAGGTGATGAGGGCATAGCTGGCGGTGTCAGCTCATGGCCTTGTCGAGGCAGATACCATGAGCCATCCATGGATGCCGTTGGTTCGTAGGAAAGCCATTGGGCACCCATCCAAAACATCCAATGGCCAGTGGATGGAGACCTGTACCAACCGGGGAACTGTTGTGACCATCCAGCTCGGAAGGTGTTCGTCGGGCCATCTGTATCCCCTTGGCCAGGGATCGCATCCGTGGCATAGGTCGTATGACCTTTCCCAACATTCATTCCTTTCTTGCCACCGCCTTTGGAGCCTTTGCTCTTCCCTTTGTCGTGTGGTGCTCGAGCTCGTGGGTTGTCACGTCCACGGCCTTGTCCTCGACCACGATGCCGAGAACGACCTCGGTCTTGCTCTTCCGTGGCCCGGCCACGCTCCCTGGCTCGGCCAGGGGTGGAGGCGCTGCCTCTCACTTCCGCCTCCGGCGGTGGGGTGGCTCCGCCACCGGGGGACTCCGCCCCCTCCCATGTAGGAACCGGGATGGCCTCCGGCGCCGTGTCGGCCATCCGATCCTAAGGCCCAGGTGTCAGGGCCGCCCTCTCTTTCGAGGGCTCCGCTACCAATACGGAGTGGTATGGGCTCAAAACAAACGGCGCTGCCAGCGAAAGCTCTGCTTTTGCGATCGCGGCTTGATCAAGCTTCGGTATGCACCGACATGCGTCACAACACACCACCCTGTACCAGCAACCGTCACTTTCCACACATTCATCCAACATTGTCTGATTCCAAAATCATGGGCCATCCAGCAGTCAATCCAACGAGCGACTTGAGATCAACGCTGCCAAGTCAAAAGGGAAAACGCACAATCTCAGCCGCCACAATCTCAGCGGCCAAACAAGGCATGCCACGTCTCGTTGTAACAAAAGTCATGTCTCGGAGACGTCCGTTAGTTGCTTAAAACATCTTAAAACTCATCGCCGATCGCATCTAAACGACACAGTGAAGGATGCTGCTGTGAAGGATGCTGCAAAAACCCTGTTTGCCCGTCCAGAGTCCAGCAACTCCCAAAACTCCAGCTGTCACTCTTCAAAGAAGGACAGGGCCGCTACAAAGCTCGCCGCCACGCTCTTCCCCCCCCGCATGCCTCCAGCGCCAGAGGTGCCTTCTGCGGCGACAAGGCGGCGAAGAGCCGCCCCGGCGCGACGCCTTGGCGCCGCAGAGCTGCTGTGAGACGCGCCAGCAACGCGCGCGCCTCGGCACGGCGGGACAGCGCGGTGGACCCGCGGGAGGTGGGGAAAAGGTGTTCTACCCTAAGAACGACCTATGTACCCTCCGCAAGGGTCCTTGCTATATTTGGGGTAGAAATGAAGATGAAGGTAAACAAACAGAGGTTCTCCAGTGTTTTCAGCTTGAGTGCAGTGTTGCCTATGAGTTCTGCCGTGCCTCCAAGTCCACCGCGGCATCCTGGCAGCATACCTGAACCCATGTTGCTCGTATGATTTGCCAAACAACTATTCAGATGGCTCGTGTTTTTGCCTTAAGAGCACTCAAGACATACATTGCAAGCACATGAAAACCTTTGGTCTGACAAATTCATCTGCACGCGACTGTGGGGTACTCAGTGGGGTCTCGCTGCCTCGTGTCCAGGAGCGAGTGTGTGGCGTGTGGGCTGGGTCAACATTCTTTCTTCGGTTCACAAAACAACAAACCCGCAGTGGAATTGCGTACACAACTTGAACTACACAACTTTGGTTCCACATGTCCAAACTTAAAAATTGTTGATGTTTCAGAGTTTCCCTGTTTCCTTTCCCGCTGCTTGACATTCTGCTTCTTCTCCTCTCCTGAACAAGCTCTTTCTCCAATTCTTGCTCCAACAGATCGGCTTCCAGTTGTAGCGCTTGGTATTTCCGCTTCAACGCTTGCACCTGGCCAAACGCCAACGCTGAAGCTGAAGCTGCGTCCGTGAGTTTCTCTGAGGTCAGGTCGGAGCTACAATCAGTCCCACCTAAAAAACCCGAGGACACTGCTAACCACACCAGTCTTGTCCAGTTTTAAGATGCTCCGGTCCAGTCCTCCTCATCCAGCAAGTCCTGCATCCGTCCCAGCAAGTCTTGAGCCATGCCGATCGCTGTCGGAGGCTCCTCCACCTCGGCGACATCGGTGGCTCGCCAAGCCGAGCTGTGCCAGCACAACCAGCTGTCCAGCTGTCCCTCGATCGACCCAGAGTTTCTCCCAAGAACGTCGCAAAGACATTCTGCCCGAAGCAAAAAATGAAAGTGGAATGAACCACGTCTCTGCATGCCTGGTCGTCTTGCGGATCACGATCCGGAGACCGTATCATTCCCGCGCATGAGGATCACACACATGCGACAAGAGTGGAAATCCCCACATGGCCCAAGCATCCCAGATGGTGTCCATCCAACTCCCAGAAGGCAGCGTTCCGGGCATTCCGGATGTGCTTCTCGGGGTTCGTACACCCAAACGTGTTTGAACCACTGTCAAATGGATGTATGCGCGTAAGTACAGCTAGTAGTGATGCACATGTCAACAATCTACCTACAATCCATGAAGCTTCATCATTCAGGGATTGACACTTACAAAAACTCGTGTGTTCAGTGGATAGAAGCTGATCCGCAGCGTGTCTTCCATGACCTCTATCATCTGGTCAAGAAGTCCGTGCTGTTTGGACCTCGACCTCATGAAGGCTGGAACTACTTGCGCTTCAGCTGGACGAGCTGGAGCAGTAGGAATACGAGCAGTACCGAGTAGGAGACGAGCAGGAAGGAGAACCTCACCTGTCACCAAATCCGAAACCTCACCTGGCATTTGAAATCAAAAACACGGGGAAATCCGAGGACAACCCCCCCGTGTTTGGGGCCCCGACCACGGCCACCTGGCTCGGCGTCCGGCAGAGCGGACAGGTCCTTTGCCTGGCGCGTCGGGCGAAAATGCGCTCAAACCGCGGTCGACCGGTAGACCCGGTGCTTGACGAGCTGCTTCGTGTTTCTAACCGGTCCAAGAAAAAAGGAAAGAAACACAGTGACACCAGACACGAGTATGGATCGGTATGGAACGTTGGTGTCAGTTCCCCATAAGAAGATTTATGTGTTCCATCCAAAAAGGCAATGCCCTGTTTTCCACTCAAAAAGGCTCCAGTGGATGTTCGTCCGACTGCCTCCTGCCTCACGCCTTGACGCAGCGAGTCGCTGCTGGGATGAACCCATACGGCTCTTTTCTGAAGCGTGAAACAATTGGGGCTGCTTAAGGAACCTGAAAAAAACACATAATATATATTCCTCAGAAAGGGGACGGAAAATAGAAAATTGCCTTAAGCAAAACCATGCAAAACGGAGTGCTTTTTTTCTGAGACCCAACGAGTCGCAGTTCGAACAACGCGTCGTGGTTCGCTCATCGAGCCTCGTCAGCCACTGATGGATACAGCTTTCATGCCACTGCGCGTGGCTGCATGGCAAGATGTGCGCAGCAGAATCGGGGCTGCAAATCTCCCGGCTGCAAATCAGGCAGGTCCTTTCGCCATCCATCAGCGCAGCGCGTCTACAGAAGAAGTGAGTTCTAGTTTCTAAGCGTCAGCCAAAGAAAACTAACGGTTCGGTCGAACAGCGGTCGTACAACTTCACCGGGTTCACTACTCCGGTCTGAGGGAACTGAGGGTGATTCATGGGGCCTTCATTTGCCATATGGTATTCATATGCATGTTTGGTCCATCTGGCCGCAGGTCTTGATTTTTCTTGGCTTGTTGACCTTAAAAGGTTCTCTTCTCCGCCCAGGCGGTGCCGGCGACGAAAGCCTTGCAGTACCGGTCACCGGTCACCGGCCACTCGTTGGATCGCAGGCGGGGGCGAAGTCTTCGTGTTGATGGGCTGTAGATCGGATGCGATGCGCGTTTCAGAGGTGCCCTGCGATCATTGGCTGAGCTTTTGGCTCTTGAGCCTCTGTACGGTGGGAAGCTCTGCGCGACCACTGCAGGTGGCATCACAGGGTGTGGCACGGGCCTCGCGTAGACGGCGCGTGGACGAGATGGTGTGGTGTTCTGGGGGGCTGGGAGACATCGCCAGTGTTTTTGTGAGGACCAAGAGTTCCGATCGGTAACACTTATGTACACAAAAAGGTATACAGTACTTGCAAATATGCCCTGTCGAGGAAGATCTGATCCAACGGTGGCCTATCCAACGAGCCTGTAGAGTTCATTCCAAGTCCCGCAAACATGTCCAAAGAAAAGAGCCAGCCATGAAAAAAGACTTATAATTCATTCTAAAAAGAAGAAAATGATCCAACACGGTCTGGTCCAAAGTGGTCTCTGTGAACCGACCAAGCAACCTGCCGTTTCACATGATTTGGGTCGTAAATCATCACAAATAGAGAAGTAATATGAACTAAGTGTATAATCATCCTTGCTAACTCTGTCAGGAACTTTTCCAAACGTCACTCATGCCCAAGGACCCTCCGAGCTTCGGCCTTTTGAATCACACCCAGCCCTTACCCCGACCCCGTCCACTTTTCGCTGCTTTTTTACGCCACTGAAGCTGAAGTAGCTCGTGAGGCGTGCGGTGACGCCCGGCCTGACACGTCGAGGTGCCCACGAGATCTTAGACAGTTGATGAATCAAACCCCCACATCCAGAATGGCTTTACATCTCCAGGCTTAGTCTACATTCCAGGTGTTGTGCATTATGTTCATTTCCCCTCTGACCATACAAAGCAGGTGATGGGATAGGCCCATCTACAAGGTAAGGATTCTACATTCTATTATTGAATCTTCATCGTTTTTTAACGCCGACGCCACAAGTCTGAAAGCGTCTCTCCATCCTTCAAAGGGACCTTCAATGCCCAAAATTTGACTCTCCACCACTTCAAAACAGGTTCCTGAATCCTAAAGAGCTCCTACAAAAGGAGTCTGATGGCACCTTCATGTCGCTTCATCCCTCGGAGACGCCCCGCCCAGCCTCCCAACCCTCTGGAGACCGCCGCAAACACCCGATCGCCTGGGCGCCGTCCCAGCACCACGATCTCCCTGCGCCAGGAGCTGCGCGGCGTTGGGGCACCGCTCGGCCAGCGGCTGCAGGCTGCCAGGCAGCACAGGCCTCAGATCAGGTCGGATCTTTGGGAGCTGGAAGAGCGACACCTATTAGGGGTGTCTAAGAACTGGCCTCTTGGAGGTTGGGTGTTCCACCACAGGGTCCTGCTAGGGTAAGGCTATAGGGTCTAGAATCGACCAGGCACATCCAGAATCCACTGCGGGTGCTTCTTGCAAAAATCATTCGGGATGGCCCAACTCGCATCCACGCACTGGTTTTGGACTCAAAACCACAAATCTGAACTCCTGGTCACCGATATTTTTTCTCGACTTCGCGAACGGCTCACCTAGCTCTACTGGAAGAAACCTGCAGCTTCCGCCTTTTCGTGCGAAAAGGTGTCTTTGGATGGACCGTGTCGACCGATGCACGGTGAAAACAGCTTCCGCTCCCCAGGCGCCGGTATCGAACGCGAACCGGACCGTGTTTGCGATCGGAACGGTCCGTGGTTTGCTGCGTCATGTTTTGTCACAGACCCAGGATCCACCGGCATCCAAACAGAAATTCTTCCATCCAATCATTTCGACCTGGAAGAATGGAGGGGTCGATGCCTGGTGCCATTCTCCCTATCGTATACCAGCGAATCCATACGATGCTGCTTCACCTCGAGTCGGGACGGAGGGGGTCATGGGGCGGAGAATGATTGACGTCTAGTGACTGTTTAACATATGTTGCATGAATGTATACTGATTTTGTACTAAATCACTGTATATTTGCAAGTACTGTATACCTTTTTGTGTACATAAGTGTTGCCGATCGGCAGTCTTGGTCCTCAGAAGACACTGGCGATGTCTCCCAGCCCGCCTTTCCCACATGATCTCCTCCACGCGGCAGATGCGAGGCCCGTGCCACACCGTGTGATGCCACCTGCAGTGGTCGCGCAGAGCTTCCCACCATACAGAGGCTCAAGAGCCAAAAGCTCAGCCAATGATCGCAGCCGAGGCCTCGAGAACGGCAGCATGGGATGTCCAACTTGTATGCAAAAGAATGATGCTAACATTAATTCCAAGTGGTGATGTTTGTCGGTGACATTCCAGTGATGGGATGACCCGGTCTATTTGAATAGCTCTGTCCAGAAGGTCCCACAGCTGGTGCCACAGCTGGTCCCTTTAAGTCGCCCAGAACCGCGGCTTTTGGACGCTGCGCCATCCAACTCGTATATGTTTCGTGACTGACAGCGTCCGCCAATCGCGTCCGTCCGTCGCCTGCGTCCTGGCATTGGCTCAAGAGCTGCAGCACTTGGTCGATGGGGAAGTCTTCGCTGCTCGTGGCCGCTTGCAAAGGACTCACCTCTGCACGAAGGACTCCACTGTGACTTCGAGTTAGACCGTGTTGTTGAGACACTGACTGGAAAAGAACGGTCAAGTGTTCTGGAAAGGTATAAAGTTGATGAAAACTGGTGAAATACCGGAAAAAAAACAGCACAACAGCTGGAGAGTTCAGCATGGTCAGCTACTGTTGATTTCGATGTCATGATTTCCAGTGCCCACTCTTGGAGACTTAGGACGTGGCCAAAGCTCTCGCCTCCTGGATGGTCAGACGGCTGTGAAAGTGGGCTGGTCTGCTTTCATACCACATACATCCACATACCACAAAGACCCTAAATAAGTCAGTCAGTTTAAAGTCTAAATAATGACCAACCACCTTTAAATAGTCAATCTCCGGAGAGAAATGATGTTAACTCTATGCTTTTGCGCTCGTTTGCAGAACCGTCCTTCGCCCCTTCGATGTGTTGCGCCCTTCGACGTGGCTCACGCTCAGAAGAAAAAAACACGCCCTCGTTCGAGACCCACATGGAAGCTGCCCTTGTAGGTGGAACACCCGTCGGACCTGGCGTTTTTTTTGGCTTCCCGGGTTCCATGGAACCGTCGTGAGACCTGCGGTGTGAACGGTCGCTCCGAAAAAGAAAAGAAATGGGCTCGTCCTCTTCAAGGTCCTCCACCTGCTCGGGCCTCGGGGCCTGAAAAATGAGACACCACGGATGGTTCAAAAGGAGACACGAGACACCTGGGAGAGTGAGAGAGTAGCAGTGCCGTGGCGGGCGTATTCGTCTCAACATGAGGCTCACACCTCTTCAGGAGAAAAGAATCGGGTGGCTTTGAACCAGCAGTGTTCTTCAAGCGCGGGTGCTTCAATGTGCTGAATCCGGGTGCCCCTATCACATCCACGACCCCTGGGATGGGACGACCCCCAACCACCCAACCTGCATGGAACTCTAACTCTAACCAGTCAGATCCAACCGACCCGCGGCAAACTACGGCTGGTGCCTCACAGCGCACGCAGCGGCAGAGGAACTGCCAGCGCTCCAAGGTCCGCCGGCGCCAGGAGGTCGGAGCATGCAGGAAGTGGAGCATCGGAAGAATGTTTCGCTCGGGATAGCAAATGCACAGCTCCTGGCGGTGCCGGTGGTGGAACCGCGGGAGGAAGCGCCCGGAACCCCGCGCTTTCACGGAACGGTTCCAGAGCCCAGACATGGGCATGTGGTCGGCAGGGTGGAATGCAGGTCTCTGGGTGCGGGTTTAGGACTCGGAGAGGTGGATGGCCTGGGGTAGGTGGCCTGGCCATCGTGACTTGGAGCCTTTCTGGGTGGTCTGGCCATCTGAGAGATCCTGGTGTTACTGGCGGCAGGTCCCATAAAAACCACGTGAAAAAAGGCCTGATTTAGTTGAAAAATGAGATCCCGTTTCATCCACTGCGAGGAAAAAGATGGGACAGGCCAAAGTTCTTATTTATATACTTCTTACAGGTGTCCCGCCTAAAATCACGGGCCACAAGTCAATGAGTCCAGGAGTTTACTCGGAAGAGTCTCTCTTCTGGTGAACAGAGGAAAGACCTGATGTCTTTCAAAACGGAATTCTGCCATGACTTTCGGAAACTCCTGGTTCCACGTGAGCACTCAACTACCTCGACCCTTTTTGGTGCGGTTTTCCCTGCGCTTCGTCTCCCAAGCGAAGGCCTCTCCCTCTCGAATGTCCACGGCCGCCACCACCAGCAGCTGCTTTGGCCCGGCGGGGAGCAGCCGAACATTCGGCTCGCAGGAGTGATTCAGCCTCACTCGCTTCCCGCTTCGGGGTGTTCCAACGGGTGAGCTGCGGGCATGTGCGGTGGCCTGGGGGCGCATCTCATGCGCGGCATCTCCTTGAGGCTCTGCAACCCACAGTAAATCCTTTCTTGGGGCCATCTATTCTTCTTGTTGGTCTCTCTGTAATGAAGGCTTCCGGAGACCAATTTCGATGCGTGGCTGGGAGGAATTCGCAGGTTCCTGCGCCGGAGGGATTGATTCAACATGGGTTTCCGACCGCATGGTTTGTAAGAGGGCTTCACGACGTGGTCATTCAACTTACTCGCTTCTTCCTCTCTCAGGATTCACAGAAGTCCATCTCAGACTCTGAATCCTGCCTTCCGCATCCGCCCCCCCCTTCCACCAAAACGCCGACCAGAGTCTTCTCCCGCCTGCTGATGCGTTCGAAAACACATTGCTCCGGCCCTTGAGCGGTCACAAAGGAGAGTTTGTTGGCATCCCACACACGGAGGAGCTGCCAAAGCCAGCCAGCATCCTGGACGGCCTGCTCAGCCGTCCACACACCGCTGGCCACCTCCGGACGGGGCCTTTCTGAGTGAACCCGGGAGTTTCCCCAAGCTCTGAAAAAGAAGAAGAAGAAGAACCAAACTCTCGCTATAGTGGACACACTCCCCGGAAGAGATTTTCACACCTCCACTTCCCTCCCCCTCATGACACCACCCGCATTACACGAACGCCCGCTCACCATTTCCTCCAGCAGCCGCTCGCCCTCTTCGCCCAGCTGCTCGCTCAATGCTCCAGCACCATCCTCCGCGCGCGCGGGTGCGAGCCGCGTGTGGCAGTGCAGCGCCGCAAGCCGCCGCCGCTGGGAGCGGCTCAAGAGCCCCAAGGCCGCCACGGGGCTGGCGCCCGCCGCCAGCGACAGGATCGCCTCGCCCAGGGGCCACATGGGGAAACACCGGTGGTGTGGAGGAAGCATGGTTGCTTGCCTGAAGGAAGCATGGCGGTTGTCGTGGTTTCAAGGCGACACCCCAGGTCTGTGGTCAAGATCACACCACATAAACCAGGCAGCAGTGTTCAGCACAGATCATGATGCCTTGCTTTCTGGCGCCTACCCGGCGAAGGGGTCGACGTGTCTTGCTCAAGAGGCTCATGATTTTTGGACATCCGACGTCCGTCGAGCGAAAATCAAGAACTTGAATGGTGGCGTCGAAAAAGATCCACCAAGTCCGTGGCGCGGGTCTTCTTTCAACAGCGGAATAAGCAGAACACCACCTGCCATGCTTTAAGATATTTCAGTGTGATCCGCTCCCAGTTGTTCTTCACGTGAAATGGTTTTCCTCGGAAAGGGTACCACACCCTTGTACTAAGTCCCACCGACTTCAAACACTAACGCACAGAACAGCCAATGGGACCATGCCTGCGCTCCGTGGGCTGCGAGCCCCCGATGTCTACACACACACGTTCAAAAACAAGGAAGAACTGAACTTCCAGGAGACACGGGGGTAGTTTGTAGGCGCTAACAGAACAAGAGGCAGACACCCCTGCAACGTGCACCCCGGGCACCCCTGCAACCGTTTGGGCCCATTTGTTGGCCTTCTGAACACAAGTGGTTCATGGTGCCACAAAGACATACACGTGTCGTTTCTCCTCCTTCAGCGCAAAGGGAGACCTCGGGTGACCTCGCTGTGGCCGACATTTCGGGGTTTGGAGCCCAAAAGCTATCAGATCATTGGGTGAGCCTCGAGGCTTGGAAACATCTGAAACGGCCCCAAAACAGCCGCATTGGACAAATGAGACGTTCAAGTCCTGGCTCTGATCGCTTCCTGTTTGGACCCGCCCATCCCCGTGATCTTCGACGATGATTTCTGAGCCTCTTCGAGCAAAATCACGTCGCCCTGCTTGAATGAGCCTTTTGCCACAAGTGCCTGCACCAAAGACAACGCCAGAGCGGTGTCTGTCCAACGTTGAACCCACCTGTTTCACGGCCGCACCATGAAGTCAATGAATGAGCATAGCAAGGAAACCGCATCTCTACCAAGTGATGGTCACCTCCTTGAAGAAGGGGATGGTCACTCTTCCCTCCGTTGACCCAACAATCATCTCGGAGTCACTTAAGACTTAAGACTTAAGACAAGTCATTCTAGTTTTCTGAAACTTTCTGGCAAACGAGTTTCCGGAAATTCGGAAACTGTTATGTAAGTTATGAAGCATCAAAGCTGTTGCATAAACGTGCCAAAACAAGTTGCATAATTAGCCCAGCTTTGCAACCCAACAGCAGCAATTGTTAGCCCCAGCTTTCTGAGATTGTTTCGGGAGCTTCTCATGGCTCTCCAGTCGACGAACTTCTTTCGCATTTTTGCAGCCAGAACAAGATTTTCTTGTTCTTATATCCACATCGGAGAAAGATCATCGCCGGTCGGAAGATTTTGCGGCGGGGCAATTTCATGCTTCAAAAGATTTCTGTTTGAACAGTGAAATGCCACCAATATGTTGTTGAATAGACGATCCTAGAAAGAAGATGATCTGGTTGAAATAAAGGAAAGCTTTCTGATCTTTACGTAATGGAAAACACTCTTAGTTGTGAATCATAAGGGGGCATACAACGGGCAAGCCTTTTTCCTTGCTACTTGTATTGTGGGTTTTCTATATGACACAAAACAGAAGAAATGTTGGCCCCGGTGTCAAAACCATTGGCTTGAGCTGTTGCTCGCAAAGCTAGCCCAAGCGGGCTTCAAAAGCAAAGCTGCAGTTTCAATTAGCCACTGCTCACAAAGAAGCCTTGGTGTCAGCATTTGCTTAGAAAATGTAAAAGGAACATCATCTTAAAATTCGAATTCATTGAACGCCCTACCTCCCCACCCTCTAGCTATAAAGCTGTCGAACAATCTTTGGTAGTCGCAATATTCGCCAAGCGTATTTGATTGCTTTTTTTAGAAAAAACAAGCTGTCAATCTTTTAGAAGCAATTTAATTTGCGAAAACACATGCCGAAGGTTCTGGGAACCTGACCTTGGAAAGGTTTTAACTCGGACCTGAAACTTTGCAAGCTAACGAAACATACTGCCTATCAAAAATCATGACCAAGTGTGTCTGCATTCGACCATCTACAAAAGTTGCTTGTGAGAAGTAATCATGCCAGCAATACTGTCTATCACGACATGGAAAACGATGGTTTTCATCAAATTTCAACACAGCACCTGACACGAAGCACTGCCGACAGAATCCGCCCTCGCGCAAAAATTGAAAAGAAAACAATGAGGAACTTTGTTCTTCCAAAGATATGGAATACGCGCATATGTTTATGCGCATACGCGCATGCCACCATGACAGCATGCGCACGCGACCATGATAGCATGCCTACATATACGCATGTGCCAGCGTATCGGCGTAAAGCAAGCAAGATTGTCACAGAATAAGTCAGGGTGACTGAATATACTTCAAACATCTTCAAACAAAGCCGTGCACAGTGCTTCGCAAGTGTCGGAATCAACAAGACTGAATTCAGACAGGATATGTTCAAATTGCTAATTGTGGTCTGCGCATACGCATATGCGTAGATGCACATGCAACCATGACAGCATGAAGACGCCACTACGATAGCATGCCTACATCACCACGCATGTGCCTGCTTGTCGGGGTGAAACAAGCAAGATTGTTCGAGAACAAGTGAGCATGACTCAATACACTTCACACATGTTCAGCCAAATGCTTGCGCAGTGCTTCGCCAGTAGCAAACTTCCACAAGGCTGAAATCAAGGCAAGACATCTTTATATTGCAACAGAAGAGGATGATCGTTTTGAGGCCTGGATAGTGAGCTGTTTTGTTTGAAAGGCACAGCGTTTGGAGAGAGCTCGGCGATTCAAGGAAAGAGCATCCAACCAGAAATCGCTACGTCTCTGGACAAGCTGATGTTCAAACAGCTTCTCTCTTCCTTGAAAAAATCGACAAAAGCTGTGTCATGCCACAATTCAAAATCATTTTGTCGAAGCAGATAGACCATGCGAGATTGTAATAACTTGCAACCAACAAACGGAGGATGTTGGTTGTATCGAACAATATGCTATAAATTCTTTCACGTTGCAATGGTTCAGGGTAGCCGCTTGCAGATTGAACCTGAAAGGGACCCAAATATCATGATCTTAAAAACATATATTCTCCAGAAAAGGTATCTGCAGCACCTACGAGACCCTACCCTGAACCATGCTTGCAAAAACAAATGTTTGGATACAGCAACCCCTCGTGTTTGCTTCTTGTCCTTCGAATTATCCCGACCATTGACATGTCTGGGTAGTGTATGTATATGTGTTATGTTTTTTGTCGCTTCACGAATGCCTATACTGCTGCCAGGCCAGGCAACGCTACACAAGCATTGTTCTTCCACAGATTACGGCTGAACTGCTGGCGCATGGGTTGGGCAGGAAAACTACATAAAAAATTGCAAAACAGCATGTGAACATAAAGCAGCGCAAGGAGTGCGGTTCAACCACCCATACCTCACTCCTACCTACCCTCTTTGTGGATGGTTTTGTCTGTGACAATGAAGGCCGTTTTTTGGCTGTTGACAATTAGCCGCTTGCAGCCCGTCTCTCAGTTCATGCCAGGCTTGGGCCGCGCTTACGCCAGTAAGTGCTCCTACCCCCTATGACACGGAGTCCCGTAAACGCACTGGCCATCCAGGTCATGCAAAACCGCGTGGCGCAGCGACATCACCTTGCGAAAGCTCGAGTTGTTAGTTTCCTGCAGAAGCTCTACTAATAAACGTCTTTGTCGGGGAAAGGGAAGACCGTGCGATCTGGAAGGGTTTCGAATGTTTTTGCTCCGCGTTGCAGAAAAGATTGGACCAGCCAAAAATTCATGAGTGACGTTTGCAGCTCTTCCCAGAAAGCTCTTCCCAGGTGACCCCACTGGAAAACCCGAGGCAAAGCTGGACAGAGAAGACTGTCGACCGAAGGCAATGGACTCGCAAAATTGTCTGGCGGGAGGCAAACCCCGGGCGGTGGACCCCAGGCTAGCCCAGTCGGCACCCGCCGGAGGCATTTTTTTTCGAAAGGTATTCGAAAGGCGCGAAAGCACCGACCCGGAGGCGCGGGCGTCGACTGCGGGCGCGTCGAAGCGGGCGCGCGGCGTCGAGGGACCGGGGGGCAATCCCCAGGCGGGAGAAAGCGTTGCGCGGGGGACGACCAGGTGCAAAACAAAGAGGAAGCGCGGCTCGCCAAGGAGCGTGCCCGCAAGAAGGGCGCCTACGAGGGACGAGGAACAAAAAACAGGCCTGAAGACGTGGCAGGCCATGGTGAAGGCCGGGGCAAGCGCAACGGCGAGTTCGGCGCGGCCGTCGGCGCCGGCCACAGGCGCTGCAGGGCTTGGTCGGGGCCGCAAACGCTTGCGGCGCAAGGCACGCCCCACCCCACCTGAGACACGCGCGCCGATGCGATGCGCGAATTGCAGGAGGTCAAGGCGATGCACGCCATCGCGGACCGGCTGGCGTGGCTCTCGGGCACGCGCTGGGGTCGAAGTATCCGGGGGTAGATGGCTTTGCTCGGTGTTGGCTTTCCATGGCCCCATGCCGTGACCAAACGCGGGGGCGCGGTAAGACGTACCCGCCCCACGACAACCTTTCCGGGCGGGGGCGCGATCAGTCGCCCCTGCAAGAAACGTGTTATTTTTCCGACACACATGCGCAGGCTCTTTTTTTGCCTGCTGACAGGTTCCTCTCCAGTTGTGTCTTTTTTGTATCTGGCGAGTTATTCGAACGTGGCACGCCCCGACTCCGGAGCAGCCCAAAACTTCGAACGCTCTCTGGAGATGGCGCGGGCGCGCGGTAAGACGCACCCGCCCCACGACAACCTTTCCGGGCGGGGGGCAGTCAGGCGCGCCCGCAACGCAGCGGCGGACTTTCTTTTTTTTTCGGATAATGATTGGATCCCAGCGGATATGAGGAGGAGTTTTGATGAGTTTTGTTTGCCTTGGTTTGGAGCATGTTGCGCGCTGGGCTCACCCTCCAGAGGGCCCGGGCGCGGGAAGGGCCGCCCCCAGAGATTGTGGAGGCGGGAACGAGGAAGGTGGGGCAACCAAAATACCGGGCCCTGACAGGCCAAGAAGCTACGGCTGGCCGATGAGAGGAAGGCAGCCAAAGAAGCCGAGGCCGCCAAGAAGAAAGCCGAGGCCCGGGGCCGAGGTTCTTCCGGGTTAGCGCCCAAATAATCCCAAGCCCCGACCCAAAACATGGCCCCCCTGCGAAAAATAAGTCGGGTCATGTCGGAAACCACCAAATACAGTTTAGTGTCGTTTTAAAATTGCCGCCCGGACAGGCCGCTACTGCGCTACCCACATGGCCGAGCGTGATGGGGTTATTGGAAGGGTTCCAAAAACAACCGTAACTGTCCACCACTGCCCGCTCTGTCTATCCACCATGACATACAGTGCTCTGGCAAGGTCTGCATGATGGCTGCCATCAAACCCTATGTCATCGACCCATCCATTGGAAATCTTGGTAGTTGTCCTGCAACTTGGTGAGGATGGGCTGACATGGTACCAGGGGGTGCTGGTGCTTGGTGAGCTGGTTGCGGAGGGTGATCCATGCCTGCTCGATGTGGTCTCGATGGTCTGGTGGCCAGTGGGCAATCAGAGTGTGTATTGCTGGAGAACAACTTGGTCACCTGGGTCCGCAAATTTGTGGCTGACTTGGTCGTATATGACATCTTGAAGACCGCCCTGGTGTAGTCCGAGGTGGACTGCAAGATTGTCGAAGTGCCAGCCGGTATCTGGGAGCAAGGCCAGCCACAGAGCCCAACCACAGAGAGAGCCGAGCCACAGAGAACAAGGCCTGGACACAGAGCCCAGCCAGAGTTCGGGGCGCGGCCAGTGAGTGTGGCCGGTTCAGAGACGCCATGACGCGCCGCACAGAAGCGTCGACGGTGGGACGTGTCTGGCGGCGCGCAGCGACGCCGGGACGGCGGCGATCGGGTCGCCAAGAACTCAGGCGTCTGCAAGAGAGAGCCCGGCCAGCGTTGCCAGGGCCGGTAAGCGTAGAAGGAGTTCAAACGGCAGGCGGGACCGGTGGCTGCACAGGACCTCTACGAGGAGGACTGCGCGGCGCTGGCCGTGACACCGTCGGCGATCGGACGAAATTCGCCGCCCGCCAGGTGGACTCCGCGGATGATGTGGGACTGGCGGAGCAGCTCGCACTGGCGGAGGCGAGCGCATGTCGCAGAGATCCGAGCGACGAGAACGCACGCCCCACTTTGCTTGGGGCGCCTCCGCGCGTCCGGCTGTCGCTAGAGACCATGCCTATAGACCAAGTGGGGTCGGCTAGACCGTATACAAGAAGAAAGCCTAGCGCACAAGTGCAGTCATTTCTTGGGTCTTTCTTGGGCCGGCGTCGCTTGCAGGAACGGCGGTTGGCTGCAGAGGACAGAGGGTCGGCAGCCTTGTGTTTTTTGGGCTGGGACGTGTGTGTGTGTGTGCTGTCATGTTCTGACACGCATGCGCAAAAACTGACCTGGGCAGTACGCAAGAGCCAAGCGGGAGCGGCGGAAGGCGAGACCCGACGCCACTAGGACGCTGTTTGTACCTGTCTACGTAGATGTCTTTTTCAGCGGGGTCTGCTGGACAAGGGTTCGTCCTTTTCGTAGCTGGACAGCACTTGTTGTTCTGAGGACACCGACATCCGTTCGGAGACTACTTAGGTGTCACTTTTGATTTGCTAAGTACTTATAAGTCACTTAGAAAAAACTAAAAAAGTTATACCGTAAATTTTGTAACTGTAAAAAACATTGATTTCTTTAATGTTTGCAAGTTGCAATTGTTGAGCTCCAAAATGTACAAAAAGCCATTGTTGAATTTTCAGACTCATTGGCTCATTGGATTTTAACTTACTAAGGTGTTCATGCTAAGCCGAAGCAAAAATACAATGCATAGTCAGTGTGACGTGATTTTTTCAAAAACATGACCAAGTTTCAAGTTCTTTGATTTAAGCCGCTGATATGTGGTCCTCACCGCAGAAAGTAAAACAAAGAATATTCTGCAAACTATTTGTTTTGTATATATATATGTTTACATGTGTATGATGACTGTTATTTGTATAATATAGGTTGACGATTCATTGCTATAAATAGTATATAGGATAATACATGTACACACGGTAGAGATATATAGTATATATGATATGATATGCAAATGTCATTTAAGTATTAAATATTATATGTGCTTACAATACGTGTATACACAAAAGGTTTGATTGCGCTGCCATCATCGACGATAGAAACTGCATTTTTCGATATATAAACCGCAAATAACACATTTGAAAATATATATTTAGACGCTGTTTCACAAATTTATTATACTTATATACATATGTATGTACACCTGAATATCATATACAAAGAGTTGTTTGAATGCGCGGTAATCACCGCATATATGAAAGCATGCGGTAATCACCGCATATATAAAATAACGATAAGAACCGTTTCAAACTGCGGTGATGACCGCAATTTTTTTTCATCGCAGGATGATGATCTCATTTGCATCCTTGCTACAAAATGTAGTTCTCAATGCCGTTTGAAGAGCTTGTAGTGGTACAATGAGGTCATCCTTTGTTTTGGCCCAACGGCTCCAAAGCATGGAGCTCTTGGGTCCTCCTGCCACGAAGCGTAGTTTGACTCCTGCAACTGAGATTCTATCCTCAACGCCACTGCCTGTTTGTACTTTTTCTTGCACACATCCCAAGACTTGTATAGCCGAATGTTCATCCATCATCATCACATTTCCAGCCTTAATATCACCCCAGCAGCAAAACACATGTCTTGCAACGCGCACATTCTCTGTCGATGAGGAGTCCAGCTGTGCTCGAAGGATAATTTCGTCCCTTGTGAATGAATTCAACTTCTCTGCATCATGTTCCTGCCATCTCAACAAGATAGCTTTTTCAAAACCCTCCAAACGACTGATGCGAGGACAAAGCACATGTTTGAAGGTGTTGTTCTTCCGCTCACCAGGGAAACAATCCAACAAAATGCCAGCATCCAAGGCTTGCTGCTCAATGTGACTTGCAAAGTGGTGTTTGGGACGAACTTTGTCAGCTGTGTAACACGTGATGAAGAGTTCCAGGTGTGCTTGCTGCAGCTTTTGGAGTCCGTGTATTGTATCAATGCAGTTCTTTGCGTTTAGAATATGGGACGTCACTCTCCACAACGCAATCAATGATCTGACATGTGGTCGCATCTCTTCACAATTATCCAACATTTCGATTGCAAAAAAACCCAGCAATGGTAAAACATCCAAGCACTGTGATGCACTTCCTTTGTAGTCCTGGCCTTCCTTCAACAATTTTGCAGAAACCAAATCTTTGAGGTTTCCAGAAGTATCAATTCCAGACGCGTTTGTTCTGTCCCAGCAGCTGGAAAAGAACAATTCTAGTTGATTCCGGGTGATCCCAGCAAGCCTGGTTGCTTCAGTGAAAAAGAGGCCAACTTCACAATTGACTTGCCCATTGCTCCAATAGCAATGCATTGCGTCATAGTGAAACCTAGAAGGTTGCAAATATGGTTTGATGCCTGGGTCCAAGAAACACACTGCATCATTCACAGTCCAGCCCAAAAGTTTCTGAGCTTCCTCCAATTTCGCTCGACTTTGATTGTCTCGAATCACTTGTAAATGCGTAAGGATATCCAGAATGTCATTGTCATCCACTGCTGTGAAAGCAGAAAAATCGCTGCAAGCTATTGAAGCTTTTCCCATGAATTTGGCCATGTCATCTCTGGCAGATGAAAAGGCATCGCAATGAATACAAGGCCTAAGGCCACTAGCGCCTTTCGATCCTGAGCATGCCTTCAGCGCGGCTTCGTCTGCTATCAGAAACAGGGTCTTTGTAACAATCAGGGTCTGTGAATCAAGGACTAAACCAGTGAGGAAAGGTGTTGCCATGCGCAAGGTTCGTGTAAAAAATTCAGCAACACCACCATGAAGCTTATCAGCTTCAGAATGTCTCAGGACTGCCACTGGCCACCAAACATTCACTGATCGAAATTTTGCCATGTTTTTGTAACAGAAATATATGCAGTAGCTTTTTCGTCGGTTGTCAGGCGCAAGTATGTTACCAGGCACGCACTCATCAATGTACAAGATTCCAATGCCATCGGGACGATTTTCCTGCTCTGCCGCAAGATGCTTTTTCAAGAACTGCACATAGTCAGGCTGTTTTTCTTGCAGGTAGTCAATGTACTTCTGAATGCTAGTTGCATAGAGGGTGACTTCGCCATCCTCTGTTGTGACCACCTCAGAAACAATGTTGTCCATGAGCTGTTGGAATCTCACACGTTCAGATCTCATGCGGCTGTTGTTGATTTTTGAATCATTGCGGAGCCTTCCAATAATTGTCCTCAAAGAAGTGTCAGTGACCGGCAGGCCGACACAAGAAAAGAAATCTTCTTCTGATTTCCTTTTTCGGGCCATGGGAAATTGGATGATATGCGTTCAACTTCCACGTTCATTTGAATGTTTGTCAGTTGTCGCAAGGCTATTATTTCAATTGGGATGTGTTTGTCAAATGGCTATTCTTTCCTATTTTGTCTTGAACGCTAGTCTCTTGTCAATTGTTAGAGTTTGCTTGGCAAATGTAGTGGCTACTTTGTCTTGTTCTGGAAATCAGCTATCAAAACAAGACAACCGTTGCTGAAATACCGCTGCGGTAATTCCCAATGAAGTGATTCCCAAGGAAGCTTGCTAAATAGAAGTGTCGGTGATGACCGAATACAGTTACACAACTTTATTACACTTAGTGTCGGTAAAAACCGGATGATATACCTTCAATATATTATAATGTGTACAGCTTTTGTTAGTACAGGTGAAGTGAATCCCAGTGAAGTGTTTTCCCAGGAATCTCCCCAAATAGACATTTTTCACTCATTCCGCATCAGCTCATAAATACTCAATCAAGTTCATTCAAAAATCTGATGCTCACTTCTTTTTGTAAAAGTTCCTTTTGCTGCCCTTCTTCGTAGTTTTTTTCTTTTTCTCTTGGGTTGTGGCCTCCTGCTTCTTTGTCTCAGGGACAGACGCCTCTGTGCTCCCCTGCGCAGTGTCCTTGTCTCCCTCATCGTTGCTCTCACGCTCATCACTGCTGGTGTTGTTGTCCTCACCTTC
>CAXAMN010023618.1:686590-735068 GCA_963970005.1 Durusdinium trenchii
TAATATTGCATCTATATGAAAATGCTAAGCTGATCACACACTGATCTTCCCGCTCTTCAGCTTGGTTTTCACAACCACACCCTTCGAGCTCAGCTTCAATTTCTTCTTCAACTGGTGAGTCAAAGGCCGGTAAAGCCTTCCAAGCCATTTCCTCACCAACTAGCTATATATAAATAAAAGAGTGAGCTGAAGCGTTTACAAGTACTAGTACTTGTACTGCGTAGTGGCACAACAAAGTACCTTTGACTGAGCAGAGGACACGGTGCCGATTCCCAAAGTGAGCTTTGGAGAAAAGCCGCCAAAGAGACCCATCCAACTTAGCTGTTATATGTTTGAGACTGCAGAGGGCTCTATTATATTCCAAGCTGCAAAAAGAGCACGAGAAACTTTCTTTGCAATCGAATCTAAATGATGACTAGTGACAACCTCACTGTGGATACTGGCACATGTTCTCGTAGAACAAACATCAGGTATCTGAGATAAGGAAAGTGGATGAATTGGCTTGAACTCGGTTGTTCAATCATAAAGAAGGCTGCCCTCATCGTGGCCAGTAAGCAAAGTAGGATGAGGCGAGCCCCAAGCCTCAGGTTAAAATCAGTGGTGTATGCTTTAGTTGCAAACTGTTGTTAAATAATATGTTGAACTAGGTAAAGATCTCAAATTTGACAAGGAACAAATTCGCTACAGCGATATATGGTTTCTTTTGGTCACCAAATGGTCGTTTTTGGCTTCTCTGGTGGGTCGCGCTGTTCAGGAAGATGAAAGAGTGGCAGGGAAGCCCGGCAGTCAGCAGACTACCGGGCTTCAAGCGCAGGACTTGGGTTGTGGCGGTCACCAGGCCCTGCCTCAAGGATATCAATCATGCAACATTATAATTATAATACATGGGAATGGGTCCGGTGTGTATGAGGCTGTGGCACAGTTGTGAGGTCTTGGCTTGGTGATTCCAAAATCTCCATGTGCGCCCTTCGCAGTACTCAAAAGAATCAAACTACAAGATTGAAGTTCTAGGACGCTTTGAGGCTCAAACGTTTTCTCATTCATGCCTGGGCAATCAAAACCAACTCCCGGATTTATAAGGCTAATATTTAACTCGATTCTGTTTCAGGTGTATATATATAAATAAGAACGCTGAGGCCTTCAAAGTTTTTCCATATGGCTCCTTCCCCTGAGAACATGTCGTAGTTGGTCAGGTCCTGAATTGTGTGAGCTGGTGTTGCTGTTGCCATGCTGCCTCAAAATGAATGATATATATATATATATATTAGCACATAACAGACCAGCACTATGAGGGCATCGCTCGATGAAAATGTGGATTCTGTTGAGCACAGTAGTCGCACAGGTGTATCCTACGTGTACAGGCACCTAGTGATCAACTAGAACCGTGTTCATTTAGTTGTCCCACCCATGTACATGACCTACGCACTAGTTTTGACAGCCACGGCTGAGGTGCTGGCATAATCATCGGGAATCCAACTTTCAGCAAGGCTCGGGTGACCGATTGGGTCAAGCTCATGCCGGAATACTGCCATCCTGCCTTTCCCATCCCTCAATGCAAATATAGCTAGCGATATCCTCCAAAAACAGCTGCAGGGCAATCGTTAATCTATATCTATGTATATAACTCCAAACTAACTCCAAAATATTATTGGATCAATGGCCCTTCACAAAAGTGATCGATCAGCAGGAAACTCCAATTTTCTGCATGATTGGCAGCGAGTTCATCACCTCGAGCCTCTAAAACCCTCCCATTTGGCGCAGTTCTAGACTCATACATATAAGCAACATATCAAAGCTGGACCATGATCAAATACATTCAGTTACGACTGTGATATATATATATATACATGTTGCGCCAAAGCCTAAAGGAGAAGCTTGGAATAAGCCCAGACTGCTAGCTAGGCTCCAAAACTCAAAGGACTATTTGCTCCAGCCCGCAAAGAGCTTCGCTGCTTGCCACCTGATGCCGGTACAACATTTATAAGCTATGGGAAATCCTGCTTCGCTTCACAGCTGGGTGTCAAGCGCCATAGAAACTGACGAGACCTTTGACCACCCCAAGGTCGTCCCACCCTCACCGTGTCGGTTCACCTGATCAACGTACTGGCTAGACTCTAGGCACATACTTCAGTCACATTCTGGCGATCAGTACAAATATTTGAGGAACAGGCCAAGAATGTAGTGTCATGTTCCTTGTTGTACTTCCGGATCGCCATTTTGTCAGGCTGGTAAATGTAGAAGCTTCTGGCATAGAACCTTGATCGCGCTTTTTTTAATGTGCATATATACTTTTGGGGAAGCACAATTTTGTTGAAGATATTCCTTAGACCCCAGCACCACTCCAATCCTTGAGGCCTTGCTGTCTTCATGATCAGGTGGCTGGATGATCCATGACCTTGCACGCGCACGAGGGACGCAATTAAACTATAGTTCATGGGAAGAATGTGAGTTTGGCCATAGATCAGAACTTAGGTGTTACTTTTTCTCACCGGATCCGATTTGATCTGGAACAAAAAATTTGTCATCAGAATCTGCAATAGTCTTCAACTCCGTCAGTAGGCTCCGGTCCTGCAAGTGACAATATATATTGTGTACGTACCAGTGCAGATGAGGGAAATCTGACTTGCGCGCAGTCCTGATTGCTAAGCTTTTGCTGATCTTCCTCGTTTCCCTTACTCTTTGCTGGTTTCTTCTTTACACGTCGACCTTCCTCATTGCTCTCATAGGCCTCCTCATGTTCCTCTTCTTCTTTCTCAGGTTTTGCCCGCTGTCGTTTTCGTTCACTAGCTTGAGCACTGGATGTTTTCTGCTTGCTTCCTGTTTGAGCTTTGCCCCTGCCCCGGCCTCGCCCACGACCCCTACCTCGTCCTGCAGGTTTTTTCTGTATAGCTGGTGCCTCACTAGATTCTTCCCCTCTATTGTCAGGGTCATCATCATGACCACCCTGACCCGGATCAGCAGCATTTGCCCTGGCTGCTTTGCGTAGACCCTTTTGGGCCTAGACCAGTCGCGATCGGTTGTAGTTATGTTTTTTTTTGGTATATGCATATATATATGTTTCATTCATTAATGTTTAAGTTCACTCCATGCGCCAGGCCTTCTGAAGCTCTGCTGATCCCCAAGAGTTCTCATTGGACGCCAGACGCTTAGTGGCTTCAGCTGCTGCAACAGGAAGAGACTCAGGCACCGACAAGGGTTTTGTATCCTGGATCGAGCTCGGGTGACAATTAATCCAAGGGGATCTAGCTGGTCCAAGTGCAGATATAGGTTGGTTAAATCTAGTTCATGCAAGTTCAAATAAACAATGTACTGTACATGTTGCAGTCCTTAAAGGTTCCCTTCGTTTCCTTTTTTATTTCAACCTCCTCTTCATGTTCTGGGGAATTGCCAACCTCCTGGTCCACTTCCTTAGGCTCCTCCTCCTCTCCCTCTTTGAAGAGTTCACGACGAACAGGGTCTTCTTTGACAACTTTCTGATCAGGAGTAGCAAAGCTAGACTGCTTGATGTGCCAATGTCGCTGGGGCGGCTTTGGTTTTTCAGTGGTGCAAAAGAGTGGTGTACGCTCTTGGGTCATCCCATGCGTTTCAACCCAAACATCCACTTGCTCATCACCACTTGCACCACCACCTGCCTCCTCATTACCTGCTTCGTGATCTGCTCCCGATACCTCAGCCTCAGGCTCCTCCACAGCCGCCAAATTGGTCAGGGACTTGGCCTGGGCACACGGTGCGGTGGAAGGGCTGTGAGGAACAGGTGTATGTTGCAGTAAGCTTTAAATTAAAGGTTCATTCAAATTGTATGTAATATGCCATCGACTGTTAACACATCGATCTAGCAATCAGCAAGTACTCGAATCTGTTCGACAGACTCTTGGTACCTGGCTCTTTCAGACATGGCCTCACTGGGGCGCTCGTCAAAATACTCCTGCCAGTGGCAAACCCTATGTGCAGGTACACCTGAACATAATTGACCCTCTCCTTCAAGGCCATGCGGTAGGTATTCTTCAACACGTTCATCTCATGATGTCCAGGCCTGGCAAGGCAAGGATATATATATATATATACTGTCATGAAGCACTTGCCAAAAATATCCAAGAGATATTACTGTGAGCACATTAGGGAGACTTAGAGAGAAGAACATACACCTGGTATCCTGGCAAGTTTTGGTGGATACAGTGGGGGTCATGCTGAACATCATGGACCAGTAGCCTGGCCTGGCTGATGGATTGCGTTTGGCCCTCTCAGCCACGTACGCGGCACATCCACGGTGAAGGTCAGCCTCCGTCTCCAGCCACTCCTGCAACCACTTGTTTGATTTTCCAGGTTGTGAGATGCAAGTAGGAGAGTATGACATCGACAGTGAGAAACACGGTCTCCTCCTCATCAGATTTGCTCTTGAATGTGCACAAACGAAATCGTGTACATGCCCAACGAAGTGCAGCCTCACCAAAATGGAACCAAAACTTTGTTCTCAATATTCATTCCAACTGAGTTGATCAGGTTTGAACAGACTGCATGCACCTAGTACTAGATTCTTGAAAGCAACCTGCCTGGACTTCCTTCTTCGTGGGTGGGGCAAAGGCAAATTCGGAGACAGAAACCCAGGTTAGCACGAAGTCAAAGTTGGCCACAACCTGCGCATGTGCATAGGGAGTTAAAGATTGCTGAATCATGACGACTGGTTCAACTACCAGCTAGCTAATTGTAATATAAATACATTACCTTTAAGAGTGGCCTGGGCTTCATCAATGAAATTGTCGTTGATGTCAAGGAAGGAGAAGTGGAGGGGAGCCTACAGGAAAAATTAAGACAACTAAGAATCCCACAATTATATCCAGAAATGTGCCTTCTTGTTTTTCCGGTTTCTTTCCAAAATCTGCAAGCGCTCATTGATGAAGTCAGTGGTCAGCTTGACCTCATAGAACTCCTGACCAACCAAAGTTATTGCAGGAGACCCATTTTTCTCGTTCAACTTGCTGCCGGCCTTCAGCAGCTCCACTTGCTCAGGCTTGGGCTTGCTATCGGGCATCGCGTGGAAGCTACAGCAAACACAAACCCAGCTAGCACACGTAGAAAATCCTTGAAGCACTTGAACCTCATTTTGCATTAAATGTTCATGCTGCTTCACCTTGGTGCATTGCCCCGCACCTTTGGGCCAACAAATCATTGAACAACCCTGTGCAAAAAGCTCCAACTGGTTGCAACTGCCAAGAACTGTGACGACTAGATCACTAAATTGAAAAGGGTGCAGAAGGCTGGGCACCTGGACCATTCTCATTGGCCCATCCTTAACGCAAGCCAGATTAGGGAGAAGAACAACTGTGATTAGACACGTGCTAAGATTCCAGCTTTTCCTGAACGCTTTGGCCCCAGCGCGCATTGAACCCAATGGCTAGTGGGATTGGGATCGTCAAATGTCATGATCAGGCATGAAGTTGCGCCTGAGTTGCCTGAACAAAAATATATGATGATTCCTGAATGTGCTAACAACAAGGTTTAACGATGTTGTTACTAACATCAAAGTTAAACTTTGTCGAAGACCCGGTGGGTGATCAAACTTGAAAGATCTGTCGAAATCGGGGCCTGACCGCCATCCACATGATTGCATGATTCTTCCTACCCAGACACTCCGTGTATGCCATATATGCCTACATTGACCCCTGAAACCACCCCAATGTAGGCGTATATGGCACACATGGAGTGTCTGGGTATTTGTCCAGGATCTTCACACTCCTTGGATCTTTTTCGGAGCGCGATCTCATGATGCCCTCGAATCGCGCGGCGCCGCGACCACTTGAATCGCTCCCCCACGCGTAGCGTAGCGTCACGCGGCATGAAGCATCACTGTATCATACTGTATCTGTATCCATCTCAAACAAGTACATTTGCTGCAAGGATGTGCAAGCTCACGTGGGGAAGGGGGCCACCTCATATGTCAAAATGTCCACCGCAGTGTAGCTGCGGCAGCTCTGTGCGTCGAGCAGCGGCTTGAGCAGCGAAGGGCTGGGTCCGAATGGAGGTCTTTACGGACATACCAGGCCGATGGACATACCAAATCTTTGTTGGTTAAAGTGCGACTCTGGGGTTGTACTACCTGTTTGTTCACAGTCGTTACTATTCACATTTCAATTTGGCATCGTTTGTTGACGAAAGTGCGACTATGACCGTCGATCTATATAACTTATGTTCCTAGACTTCCAATTGTTTTGTTTGGAGAGAGTATCACTGCTTTAACTGGAGTATCACTGTTTTAACTGGTTCTTGTGCTTCGACATGCTCCGTACTAAAGTGTGGTGATTAGCAATGATAGCATGTTCATGCATATGCCGTAGGGCTCCTGTCGTACCTTCGTTTAGACGACCGGGGCCCGGGTGCCGACCCGTCGGGTCCAGCCATACCAAACCTGAGGAGGTACGACTGGAGCCTAGGGATGTCTGGCCCTACTACAGAACAGTCGCACCGCGGAGTCGCCGAGGTCACCGCAGTGTCGCGTCTGACCGGGCTGAAGAAGGAACTAGAGGAATCAAACACGCAGGGAAGCCTATATGGTTGCTATGGGGATGCATAAAATATGTATTATAGATCATATGAGCTCATATGTAAAATCATCTGTAACACACATTAAAAATGTCCAAATCGCGTAATACGCAATGTATACCGATTTGGCCCGACTCTAGCAAAACCAAGCACGAAGAGTGAGACTCAGTAAGACTGAGTCACCCGGAAATCGTCTTCTGCTGACTTCATGAGCCAAAATCAAGAACACAAAGGCCGCACAGGGTTTTGATGGTGCAGCTCCTCTTGGGTTTGCTTGAGGAAGCGTGAAAACCGCCGGCTTAGGGATTCATGCATCCAATCGGGCGGGTAAAATATGTAATAAATCACCCTAAGCATTGGTGCAGCTCCTAGGACTCCTACGTGATGGAAACGTCACGTTATGTTGCCTGGACTTGCATCAAGGACGCGAGCAGGCCCACAGGGAGCCTCCGAAGGCCATGTCCAAAACCGGAGCAAAGGGGGTTCAAGAGGCCAAGCAGGGCTAAATCTGTCCATTCTTCCCAAAGACGACCTGTCTGGGACTGGCATATGAATCCATGCATGTCAGGCTGGGCCAGAAGTCGGGTTCAACCTGGGGCGGCATATATATATACAAAAAAATACCGTATACCATTTTAATTACATGGAGTGTCGACAGGATTGTTCATTGGGTTCAAGCTGTTGATGTTCGTTCGCCTCACAACATCTCACAGCCTCACCGGGTCATGCTGTAAACCCGGGGTCACGAGGTGCCATATAATTGTCTATATATACCCAGAACCTGAGTTGACCTCTATTTTGGACCATGAACCACCCAAAATATGCTCAGACTTCCTATCAAAACAGAGGTCAAATGGGTTCTAGGTATATACTATAGTGGTATACCCTAGCGTTCCAAAACTGTTCCAAGTACCGCAAAAGTCTTAGCCGTCTTAGCCCTCCAAAAGCACTGTGAAGCAACACCCGACCCGCAAAAGGAGGTGGTTGGAGCTCATCACGCGTTTCTACCAGTGTTGCTATCTCATCCTGTTCCGAGGATGCCTTGTGCGACTGTTCTATGTCTGTTCTATGTGGAAATAGCCGAACATCTTCAGCTCTCCTTGAGACACACAACTCAGAGAGCATACTTACTTTACTAATCGATGACTGTAGCCTTCTTCCTCGTTTGAGGCCGCCTCAACACATGGCTGTGGCTCGAAAGATAGGTGGCGAAAGGATGAAAAAGGAAAACCAGGGCTTCAGTTTGGCTTAACCTCGCATTTATGAAAAATCCCTCTGCCATCCGGCCGTCTGAAAGGAGATAAACCTTCTCCGAACAAACAAGTCTCCTCGCAACTCTCGCAACACATGTTGGACTTCCACGACTCCTGGAATCCCAGACCAGCCGCCAATCTGGGACCCCACGACTCATCAACTGCCACGTCCTTTTCTTTGCTCATGGCACGTCACCCACGTCTTCCACGCACTACTAAGCCCGCAGTAGGATGGAAGCTAAGTCTGTTGTGGTCCACTGCGTTGATCACCATCATTCCACCCTCTTTAAGAGGCGAAGTAGGTCAGTAGGTCAATTGTGGGGTCTTTCTTGAAGAGGTGGTCTCAGACTTCAGCCAAATCTTTCAGAAACACATACTGCACTTATACTATACTCTACTTAGTATCCCAATGCTCATGGCAAACTCTTATTTCCTTGAAGAGTCCAAAATCCTTCACATGGGATGGCCCTACGTGGACAAGGTTTTCCGATGCACAGGTCCCTAATTACGTGGACTGCCATTTATCAATGCCTCGGATGTAACTTTTGCATGCCCTCATCAGCCAAGCTTGAACAGCCAGCAGCAGAGTGTTGAGAAAAAAATCATAGAAATCCAAGTCCTACGGTCCTCCGCACTGCTCTAAGTTTTCTTCGCATGAAGGCCCCCATACAGTGTGTTTCATGGGTGTTTTGGTTTTGTTTAGGGTGATGTTTATGTTTCTTACAAGATCTATGAGTGAATCCCCTTCTGGGGAAGAAGACTTGGTTCCTCGGCTTCGCCCATCCTGGGGTGCTTTCTGGGTCGATGGTTGGCCGGTTTAGTCAGGACAATGACCATCTCTGAAAGAAACGCACAGCTCCGGTGTGATGGTCTCGTCCCCCTCAGAAAGCTCCTCAAAACAAGGACAGTTGCAATGGTCTTGGAGAAGGGCTTCAAGTATGAATTTCTGGGGGGGGGGGCCTACCTCCCGTCTTGATCGTCCAGATTTCATCCTCCTGAGCGAGAGGAAGAGTCTAGAGGGTTCTGAAAGGTTTGCACATTCGACACAAGTTCGCTGTGCTCTCAAAGAATTCGCACTGGCTTCAAAAACCCACCCAAGCCCAGCATGTCAGGTTGCAGGTCAGATCGAAAACAAGATGGAGCCCATGAGCCCGAATGCAAGCACGTACTCAAAAGCAAGCGCCCAAACTTTGACACTCTCTTGTAGGACGCTCTTGTGGGGCACTCTTGTAGGACACTCTTGTCGGACAATTCTTGTGGGACACTCTGGCCAAACACTCTTCTGGCACACTCTTGTATGTCACTCTTGTGGGACACTCTTGTCGGGCATTCTTGCGGGACACTGTTGTGGGACACTCTTGTAGGACACTCTTTGAATCCTCTCACGTTTCCACACGTTTCCTCACTATTCCACACGAATCTGACGCGTCATGAATCCATCCAAAACCCTCTCCAAAAGCTTCGCCCAACGTCAGCGCCATAGCGCTCCACCTGCGGACGGTTGCGAACGCTCGGACAACGAGTCGCTTGTTAAGGCTCTACCCCCAGACCCAGAGTTCAACGAGAACCCTTCGCTACGCATTCGGGAAAACACGTCGAGAAGGTGCGACATCTGCCGACGGCCACATGCCAAGCCCGCTGATGTTTGGAATTCTGTTTTGGCAACCCCTTGAATTCCCATTGCATGTCACGGTGAATCCATGTGAATCCTGTAGGTCTCCAACAACAAATTTAATGGGAATCAATACAAAAAGGCAAGCAGCAAGTAGAAGCGAACTTGAAATCATTCACAACCTCCGTGAGACTTGAACCACTACTCTGGCCAAAGCCCAATTAACTTCAAAGCGGAGCCAACTTGAGGATTCAAGAAGGTCTGAGACCTGTATCTTGACTAATCCTGTCCACCTATTAAAAAAAAGAACATGCGCCCCCCCCTATTAAGAAAACCTCGGTCGCATTTTAATTACGGGGTCCCTGAAATCGGGGTGGTCCAAAATAGGGTCACCTGGAAAGAGCTTCAAAACCAAAAAGTCACGCAGGAAATTGTTGCATAAAATTTGTTATTAAACTCGTATCAAAAATTCAAAAACCTCCAAATGGAAGGGTCTTCCCTTTTCCCCTACAAAATCCTCTATTGCATGGTTGCTTTTGGAACTATATTAAAATAAACTACACCCAACATCGACCATGTTCGTAGTTTAGTAGCGGTTTGAAAGGGCGGTAGTTTAAAAACAAATATAAACCAAATTTAGGGTTTCGGACATTGTGTTTTCTATTTGGGGAGGCTTTTTAAAATAGGTACTCGGGATTATGTTTCAAAGCTCCGCATGTTTGGCAAACATACAAAACATGTGTATATACAATATATACAGTAATAACAAACACATTTAGTTGCACTATGCAATTGCGAGTGAACTGCGCAGGTTTAAAACATGTTAAAACAGGTGCGTTGATACTTATTGTGTTGATCGTTCAACATTGGTCTGTATGCCAATCAAGCATCCAAGATCCGAAAAAACGACAGTAGAACAAAGATATTGCAACCACCTCATGTCCAGATCAATCACCTGATGTCCCAGTGGCGTCCCCCTCCCTGCCAGTGAGACCAACCAGTCTTTGAGTGAGACCAACCGATCGAATGCTCCGGACTCCTCATTCGTCTCGGACGTTCTCCGTCTGAAGGCCCTTGAAGCTTTCCACTGGCACGTGCTGCACCAAGGTGAACATCTTCTCCTGGAGAAGGACCAAGGTCGACCCAAAGGCACCAAAAGCCCTTGGCCAGGAGAATTCTGGAACTTTCATTGGGCTGTGGCTCGTGGCACCAGGAGACTGGTTCCGGATTATTCCCTACCTGGTCTGTGGACCAGTCGTTCGCGGCAGATAGTGGACGACCATCAGGTGAACCACATGGTCTTTCACGACATTTCACCTCCATCATCAGTGGTGAAACCATCAGTTTGATGGCTTCACCTCCGACCAGGTTTGACCCGGGCCATCTCCATTTGGATTTGGGGTGGCTGCCAGGAGGGTCCAGTCGTGCCTTCTGAGAAGGTACTTACTTGGATCCCAAACGGGGAGCATGTGCAAACACCATCGTTCGTTTGTCTCCACGTTCCGTGCCGCCGGAGCTCGGAACGGGAGCGGTCGGGATATCTCGGGCAGAAGATGGTGAGAGTCCATCCTGTGTGGCTCAGGATGGAGTGGTTCTGAAATAAAGCCTGGCAGCCTGGCATGGTTCAGACCTGTTCGGAAGGAGGATGAAACATGGGAGGCTCAAAAGGGCCGAAAACACCCCGCTTCAAAGAGTTGGAAAACGACACGGCGCGAAGATTCCCCCAAACAGCCGGGGAATTCCCTGGTACAAGGTGTACACTCCCGAGTCAACTAACATAGACCCTGACGTCCTGGCCCCCTGGAAGAGTGTTTTCCTCTACCAACCAGTGGTTTTCAGGGTCCATGGGATCGTCTTCCAAGGTGTAATTATTTCAAAAACCAGTGCTTTTCCAGGGCTTGAACATAAGGATGTCAAAACCCAGATGCTTTGGTTGACCCATATGCTTTGCTGACGGTCAAGCTATAGAAACCGATGGTGTTTGGGACTCCAGGTTTTGACCCGCTAAAACAGGTCCAAATCGGCCTCGGTATAGGGGGGTGAGCTTGAGATGCAAAACGATGTCCTTGCACCACGACATGTCTTGCGTTTTTGAAGGCCAGTGGTAGACTGGCTTTTGGAAGACTGCGTTGAATGTTGCGTGCCCAACAAATTCCTGACAATAGTTCAACCGGATTCGCGGATTTGCCGTCTTCTTCCGTGAATCCTCCTGAGGTAGAAAGGTTGCACCAGGTGCTTCTAGGTACAAATGTTTCAGCCACGAAGGCAGTTGAGTCCATCTTAACACCTCAACTCAAACAAAATTTCCTCCAAAACAGTGTGTTTCAGCGGTGATATATTATTGATACCCAAGGCTTCCAAAGTCAAGGTTAAACTTTGTCGTTGCGGTAAAGACATGGTTTTACCTAAAGACAATTGAAAACCGATGTATATATAGTACATATATATTATATATATATGTATCATGATATATATCTAGATATGGGGTGGGGGGTACACACCACACACCCAGCAGCCCAGCAGCAGCGGCCCACCTCGTGGAGAACCAAGCGACGTGCGCCAATTGCTTTTTCACTTGAGCACACGTCTTTTGTTGATCACGTTCAATTGTTGCATGTGAGACTTCATCGAAAGCAATCTAAGTGGTGCTTTCCGAGCAATCGATGCTGCTAAATTGCGTCGGTCAGAGAGTTGGCATATTCCTCAGGTCCATGCTCCAAGGACTATATATACTTGTAGCATGGAGAGTGTCAGAGTTGAAACATAGAGAGGTTGCTGCATATTCCAAATTGTGCTGAAGTGCGCTTGACCCACTTCATTTGGTCCTCGTCTATAAATGTATGCTCGAAGCGTATATTATAGCCTCGAGTCGCCGAGGAAAAACACATTCAACATACAGTCACCAGAGTCATTGGACTCACTGCCAAATTTTGCCTCTATTTTGCCAAGCCACGGCGTGCCTTGCAATCACGCAATTGGTGATGTACCATCTAGGCATGCGAAGGGACAAACTAGCTGAGGCCCCCCCCACACCTGGAAATCCAGATTTACCATGGCCAAGGTACATGGATCTTAGGCCTAGACAACCAAAAGAGCAGATTGTGCCTGCCAAGAAGGAAAAACATGGAAAAACAATGTCAGAGTTGGAGGCTGTCACACCCCTGGCCTTTGGGACATGGATGTCAACAGTCGGTGAACTCTCAAAAACGTCATGCCGTAGTCGTGGATGCGATCCGCTTCTGATCTAGTCCTTAAATATCATGAAGCCACAAGAGTAGTCTCTACATAGGGATTCACATGGCACCAGATCATGACAGCTGGGCGACAGGTACCGACCAGAAGACTCCATTGTCAAGAACATCTGGTTCAGCGCGTCCCTCAGGAGAAGGGCCAGAAGGATTGGGCAGGAAACCAACCAAGTGCAATTACCAAAAATGAAGAAGGTCACTCATGATATATGCATGAAAGTTTCAAACAAACAGCTGTTGGCCCCAGCATATCATGATATGGCCAGGCCATATTGTTTGCTGCAACTTCGGATTGGATCCAGGCTCCAACATAGCGATTCACTGGAACAACCTTGTTCATTGCAATTGCCATGCAATCTGATCGCCATGCCAGAACACACCTGTTGTTGTAGCCTTTGGCGGTTAAATAGGCTCCAGAATTCTTGGACCATACCTGAGGCAATGGAATAACTATATTTATATATTGAAATCACATGTGAAAAATCTATATGGGCAAGATACCATAGACTCTCTAAAAAGCGGCTGTCCACATTGCACCTGGTTTGCCTTCAACCGTTGCCGAAAGTCTCGGTATGCCACAGCCAGCCTTTGACGCAGCGTCAATGTCTCAGCGCACCCGAAAAACGAGAGGTCTGCCAGTAGTAACCTTGGGGGTAGGTCCATGAATCTCAGGGGCATATGGCACATGCCTGTACACATATATTTATTACCAGGAAGCAAAGCTCCCCCATTGGCTGTTCCCATTATGCCCAAGTTCAAGTTGTGTAAGCTGCAATGGCGAAGTATACCAAAGTGGAAGTTCGGCAGTAGCAGTACAGCACCTCATACAATCCGAGTCAAATAGGTCACATCAGTCATTGATTTTTCCTCAGCTATATGGTACACATAATATATATCGGAAAAAACTGAGGTACCAATTGCTTGTGAGGATCTAGCTGTTTCTGGTTTGATCATCCGGGCTAAGAACTGACCATGTGATAGTTGCGTTCTTTCCCAATCTGGTGCATCAGACAAGTCCCAAAAGGAGCATGGATCGCCGGGTCGTTTGCTGGCGTCACACCTCCAACAGAATTGCGACATCCTCCAGGAACGTTGCATGTCGAGGGACTGGACATGCCACTCCCAGTCCCCTCTCAACTCCGATACTGCGAAATGCATCGTTCGACCCATCACATTGATCCCCTGAAAGCACCGCCAAAGGGATTCGACAATAGGAGCCATCAACGGGTTCAAAGTTGCAGGTCCTAGGCAATGGTCATTCTCCAGGCTGAAGAGAAGATATCGGCTCATTCTGGATGATTTGGGAGCCCAAAGAACTATGTTCAAAAACACAGCAATGATTTTTTCCCCTGTTGGGGCGAACTTTGCGGCATCCCCGTAAAGTCCCAGTGGTTGATGGGTACCATCAGGCGATATATTTTTCCAAGGGCAATTGTATTTTTTCGCATGTGCCCAGTACATGGACACCGCATCATCTCCGATCTCCATCCCAAGTGGGCCAAACAGGTGTGCCAGCAGATGTTCAGGAAGAAACGCTGGAATCCTCATAGGTTTTGTGGTGATGTCATCTCCTGAAAGTTTTTCCTTCACCAATGTCTCAACCATGATCGGCTCCTGGAACAAAACTGGTGCTCATGTGGATCCTTGTATATAGACAAAAAACATGTACATTATTGGATATGTTTGACAGCCCCGCTCCACTGGTGGCTTCAAAGCTCGCCGAAAGTCTCTAGCACGATTGAACCTGCCGTAACTTCCAAGCTTGCGAATGGTTTTGGGCAATCCCACTGGAGTGTCCTTGGAAACGGCCAAAGATCAACCCGGACCAATGATTCAAATTGAACAAGGGCCATCCCTATCCCAAAACAAGCGTCTCTGAGGCAAGAGTTGATGTCAGCCATCTTCTCATCGATTGAGGCCTTGGTTGTTGGGTCGGGCAGCCTCCATGTAAAGAGCAAACTTGACTTGGCCCCCAACCCCTCCAGCGACAGCATCCAAAATGGAAGATACTTGGTGATGTCGGTGTTCTTCACATCCAAAACCTGCGTGGCATGGTTTTCAAAAACAATATCCGGTAAATTAGTCGGATCAGACGGAACTCTTGTGATGCGTACCCTTTCTCGTTTGCTCGGATTCCAAAACTCTAGATCACCTTGCGCTTTGGTGATTGGCTCCTTCGACTCTGCCCGGCTAGGTTCAGCGGGTCTATGAGGCTGGCCGGAGCACTGATCAGTGCGCGCGTATGCACGCGTGAACATTATCTAGAGTGCCAATAAAAAGCCTTGCGATCTTTGTTTAAACTTTAAACTGCATGCTGCATGCATGAATCATCTCAAATCGGCACACTGATCCCCTACATTCCAAAGCATGATCTAGCATGATCTAGCTATTCTTTGGATTCTTTGGGCTTGGGTTTCTTTTTGCCCAATGCTAACATGACTCCGTCGCAGCCTTCGACTGCTTTGGTTCCTACCTCACAAGCCTTGTCGACTTTGGCTGCATCCTGCAAGAGTGTTTAAATGGGATGATGCTAATTAGAGTGCGCAACCCAAGTCCTTCGATCCGGCTTCCAGGGCTTTCTGCATCACCGAGCGGGCGTCTGAGAGCTTCTTCAAGGCCTGGCCCACATCCTTCTCAAACGCCTCCTTCATGTTGGCTGACCTCAAGCGGGAGTGGAAAAACCTCAAGCTTCAAACAGTATGTTATAGTATATGTTCATGAGCTCATGAACTAAGAAGTGCACATGTCTTTAGTCTTTGTCATTTCAACATTGCAGATTTTGATCTTCTTCGTGATGTCAGCCAAGGTCTGACAGGAACAAGTGATTGCTTTTGAGCACGTTGGTTTTACTGAAGCAGTGCCTTACGAGCTGTCTTTTCTGATTCAGCAAGCTTTTGCTTCTCTGGATCTTCCTCCTCTGACTCCTTTCCCTTTCCTTTATTCTTCCCCTTCTTCCCCTTTGTTTTCTTCTTCTTCTTATTCTTCGAGTTCTTGCCTTTTTTTCCCTTTCTTATCTTTCTTTTTCTTCTTGCCCCTCGTGCTGCTAGAGCTTTCACTGGACTCACTCTCAGACGCTGAACCCTCATCTTTGCATTTGAACATGTCTGTCATAAGGTTCTCATCCTCTTGGACTTCTTCATCCTCAACCAAGACCAGGTACTGTTCCAGTCCTATCGCAAGAATCAAACACGTAGTTTAATGGTTAATGCTCTAATCCGGTCCTGGTAACTCTGGGTGTTCGCGTATCTCTGTACCCGCAAGATCCTGAATTTCGTGTTTCCTGGCAATTACAGCATCGGCCGTCTCTTCATCCACAAAATGTTCGATGAGCTGTTTCCTGGTCAGCCACTTTCGAACTCCCCGAGTTACACCCCTGTGACGCTGGACCACTTCTCTCCAGACAACACCCTGGCGCCATTTGCCCTTAGTCTTCAGGAAGTCTTCATAGAGCATTTGCTGCTGCGCGTGGCCTCGCAGTTATATGTAAACGACTACATGGCTACTTTGTATATATATATATATATGCGCATGCTGAGTACCAAGCAATACTTGAACCTCTTTCGCAAATCCTTGATCTCCTTTGGTGTCTCCCGACCTGATCTGATCATACTGTATGTACATGAATTAAACCATGTGATGCACATACTGCTTTTTGCATGTGACATATGCATTAAAGAAACTATATTTAGGCCCTGGCTCCGCACGTTCCGCCAGAACCGCATGTACAATTTGTGTGCATTCTTGTTCCTCTCCTTGATCTTTGCCTCTTTTTTAGATTCACCTTCCTCATGATCATGATCAGCGAGATCATGCTCTTCCAGCTCCTCTGGCTCCTTTGTGTCCTCCTTAACCTTGCTCTCAACCTTCGCCTTGCTTTTTGCTGCCGGGCGTGCTGCTTCTTTTGCTTTCGCCTTTGCTTTTGGACTTGCTTTTGCTTTCGTCTTTGCTTTTGGACTTGCTTTTGCTTTCGCCTGTGCTTTTCGACTTTCTTTTGCCTTTGGTTTGGCTTTCGCCTTGGCACTCCTTCCCTTTGAAGCCTTGCTAGCCTTTTCCTCCTTTTCCTCCGTTTCCTCCTTCTCCTTTTTTTGCCTTTTGCTGCAGGCTCCTTGGGCGGCATGACCTCCTCATGATCTGGCAACTTCATCATGGCAGCTTGGTCGGGGGTTGGAGCGTCGAAAGGCAGAGACTTGGGATTGATGGGACTTTTGGGAAGGTCTTGTGTGTTCATCTTTCTCAAACGCTTTGGCTTTTGATCATCCGGATTCCCATCCTCAGCAGCAATTTTTCTACCAGATTTCCTGTCAGAGGATGATCCAGGTGGCACCTTGCGCTTCCTTTCAGAAGCCGTGTGTGGGGTAGCCCCTTTTGATGCCTTGGTTTCCTGTTCGACGGTGGTGGCACGCTTGACGCACGGGTCTGACGGCAGCGAATCACGAGTCTCACCAAATCTCAAGGTCTCAGCGGATTCAATACGCTGGATCTCCTTGGTTTTCCCTCTGCACCTAATCCTGGATGGGGGAGTCGCCAGCTGTTCACCTTGACCATGATGAGGAGCACTGGCACCTCCAAGAAACCAATTAGAATCTTAAGGGTCTAGTACTAGTACTAGCAATCTAGTGTGGGCCTGCTTCTGGTGCATCGGGGGGCCTCAGCAGCTTTGCACGGTCGAGGGTGTGCACTTATAATAGACTATAGCTGGGGGTCCTGACCCAGCATCCTTCAAAGACGACTCCTGTGCAACCTTGGCTGCCCTGTCTTTTGCTTTTTGGATTGCAGATTTAGCCATGGAAATCACCAAAATATGAAAAATGGACGCTATGAGCCAATCAAACACCAATGCAAAAATGGTTGAAGTTTTTGCATGGTGTTCACGGGTTTTTCACGGTGGTTTCAAGGGTTTTTCACGGTCGTTTCACGGACTTTTCACACTATGGGTTCGAACAGCATTTTCTTCGAGTAGTTGAGGAACTACTATAATTACAAATTTGTGTGCAGTACAGCAGTGGGAGCATCAATAACATCAAACTGTTCCTCACAGAGATTTACAGCACTTCGAGTGGACAGTATGCTCACTGCTAGCTCAGAAGTCAAGCTTGAAACTGGGTTTGAACCTACCAGCTGCCTTCTCAGATTTCAAAAACTCGCCCACCGGTTTGAGGTCGGCATGCTTCCAGCTGAAAGGCACCTTGATGCCCCGGGCCTCAAGTGGTCAGTCGGTTAGGAGGTTGCTCAGGGATTTGCAAGGATATATATATATATACATGATCATTGGGATCCCCACCCCACAGGCTTCAATTGCTTTCACTGCCACTTCATTGTCAAAGGAGGCCTTGGCCTCCAGTGCCCACTGAGATATCAAAAAACACGTATATATATATAATATGAAGATCAATGAGCTTACGGCCATATACGCACGGTGGAGGGAAGCAATCTTCCGGCCGAAGCCCTTTGGGTAGATCTGGGTAGCCCGAAGAAGTGGGCCACCCTGCCTGGAAGACCCGAATGCTCTCGCTCGACTATAATGACTTGGTTCCCAACACTTCCAAAAACTAGGTATCCCTACACAGATTGCTTTCCGCTCTTCAACGTGGTCTTTTTGACAACCCCCTTCGAGTTCAACTTCAGCTTGGCTTTCAGCGCTTTGGTCAGAGGTTTCCACAATTTGGCCATCCACTTCCTAAGTGGCAAGAGGTGCTTGAAGTCGATCTACTATATATTGATCATTAATGGATTTGGGGCCCAGACGGGGTCCCAATGCCAATGGTCAGCTTGGGAGACTTTGCACCAAAAATGCCCATCCAACTCAGAGACAGGGTTTCATGCCCAGGCTTTGGAAACTATGGGATCGGTGATTTCATGGCGGCACCATCCTGAGTTACCGGCAATCTTTGGAAGTGGATGGGTATGTGAGGCTTTAAAGCTCTCTGCAAGAACTGCAAATAGGGGAACCAAACAAATGTGCTTGATGATGGCTGCTCGATCAGCCATTGGCATGCACGAAGGGATGCCAAAAGGCAAAGCAATACCAAGCGGCATCCAAGCCTTATAGCATGAACAAGAAACCTTCCGGCCAGGTAACAGCTCCAACAGAATTAAGATGCAATGGTGGATTTCATTCAAATTACATCAAATTACAATATCCAGCAGGGTGACTGGTTGGATACTCTTACATAGCCCTTGCTTTGGTCACCGAGTGGTCTCTGCTTCGAGCGCAGGCTGGTTCCCCTGTTGAGGAATATATAAGAGCTACATGGTAGGCCCGCTGTGAGCAAGCCAGAAGGCTTGAGGCGCAGGACATGCAAGGTTGCCCTTGCAAACCCAGACCTGATGGCCGGGGATCAAGTCAGGGGAAGTTTGCAGGTTCGACCAGGCTGAGAGGCGCACACAGATGTAAGATCATCCAGATCTGTTTCCTCTAACTCGAGGTGGGCCCTCAAACATTTTATAGATGAGTCATCTACGGTCATGATGACAAAGCATGTCAAGATTGAGGTGCCAGCGTCCTCTCTCCAGCATCGTCTAAGAAGCAAACACAATGGCCAGCAAATTGACTCATTCAGTTTTTTTGCAAGCGGATCACTCATTGAGATGCCAGCTGAAGCTCTTCCAAATGGCACCTTGGCCACTGAACAGGTCGACATTGGATAGGTCCTAGGTGAGGGAGGTTGGCAAACAGTGAGAATATATTCGATTCGACTCTCTCCAGGTCCTGGTAGTTATTCTGTGCCAAATAATCGCAGAAATGCAACCTCATTCAAATAATAATGTGTGTGCGCACAATCTATAGAAACACACCACCACATATGCGCGCTCCAAGAGAACTGTACTGTTGACGCCTGAGGTCTTCGCATGATGGTTGGGAATCCAACCGCGAGCAAGGCCCGGACTGTACTCTTGGTCAGGGCCAGGTTGGAGAACATCCATTCTGGTGATCTACCCATTTCCAAATCTGGGTCGACAGTCTACAAGCCCTGTCTTTTTGGGCTAGCTGGGAAACACTGCGATTCATGTGATCATGACTATTCATGACTTATGCATGCATCACAAAGTTTGTACTCCTCACCCATTTTCACATGAGCTCATGCGCATGAATGAGTTCACGAAACGAAGAGTAAAGGCAATTCACTCTTTTCTAATGCCCTGCCCTGCATGTCTATTTGGATCATGGAGCTACCCCGGTGGAACAGAACCTCCGAAGACATCTGTTTTGAAAGCGCTTTCAATTTGTGAATCGAAGTGTCAGCCATGTGTCCAGACTATGGGGAACTCCTGATCACTAAACCCCAGTAGCTATCTAGTTGGAAAATGAACCGCTAGTCCACATCCACAGGCCAACCAGCGAGCTCCTTTGCAGCCACCCACCTGTGACTGAAGTGCATTCCCATTGTTGGTGCTGGCAGCTTTAGCTGAGTTTCAAACGCATCACTGATAGATGAGAACTTACAGAAGCCAACGGTTGCCCCCTTCTTTTTGTTGACCTAGCGCGCCAAATGTCTTATAAGTATATGAATATATAAAAGTGGTAAGTGTCCAGCTTTAAAGGAAGTGCCCCAGCGCTCGTTGAACTTCTTCATTCGATCCGTTGGAACGTCTTTAACGTAGAAGCTCCTTGCATAGGCCCTGAGCGTGCTTTCAACTCATACCAAAATGAGCCAGTTATCGCCCACGACGAGCCCCCGGCACCACACCAATGCTTTGATGTCCGTCAGGCCCTTGGATGGTCCACGACCTCAGGATGACACACTTGCAAGGCACGGCCGGCTAAAAGGAATCCCACTCTCCAGAAGGAAAATAAGTTTGGTACACCTGTGCCTTTCCAGCAATGTCTTCAACATAGAAAAGGCCATCGTCAATACGTGAGAGTTCTTCCATATCCTGCGTATGACATACAGGCGTCCATATTCGAATATGTAAAACATATAAACTGGCAGGTTTACCCGATGGAGTCCTGATCCATATTGACTGTCTTCTCTGTTTTTGCTTTCTTCGGGGGTTCGGAAATGGGATCATGTTCAATCTGTTGAGGTTGAGCCTTTGCTTTGACTCGGTTTTTCTCCTTCATTGCTTCAGCTTTTGGGTCACTTGGTTTCCTGCCCCTGCCCTTACCCCTGCCTTTTCCTCTCCCCTTTCCTTTGCCTCTCCCCCCCTTTGCTTTCCCAGCAGGTGGCTTCTTCTTCTGCAAATTTTCTGAACATTGCGACGAGTCTTCTCCCCGCTCTTCCCCTTCTCCCCCATCCCTGGCAGCTTTGCGAAGAACTCTTTGGGCCTAGCACCAAAAACCCAACCACTTGATCTTCGTTGATTGAAGCCGGGCACGACGATCGAACATGGCCAGGCCTTTTGAAGATCTTCAGCTGCAAGGCTGTTCTCCCTGGAGATCAGTTTCTCGGTAGCTTCAGCGGCCGCTTGGGGGAGTGTGGGTGGCACACACAAAGGCCCACGGTCCTGGACATCATGGGTTTCATTGGTTGGTGATGTTTAAATAGTAAAAAACGCACTGATACATGACATGCATATGATATGTGACAAAAAATTGGTCCTTATAGGTCCCCTTGTCATTAGACTTTGTTTTCTTTGCTTCCTCATCCTCTTCACTTTCTTCAAGCTTTGAACCCTGTTCCTCTTGGTCTGCATCTAGATCGATAGGCTGCTTCGGTGGCCCAGAGAGTGGGAAAAGCTGTTTGCAAATGTCAACATGTGAAGGCCGTCTCAATCTCCAGTTTCGTTTCTTCGGGGTTGACTTCTTCTCGGAAGGCATCTTGGTTGGTGGGTCATCTTCGTTCATAGGATGGAGGTTCTCAACCCAAACATCGTCATCGTCATCAAAACTCTCCCCAGATGACGCCCGAATAGGAGCAGACTTAGCCATGGGCTCGGAAACTGGAGGATGGGTTCCAGCCTGAGCGTGCGCATGGGGTGGTTCTGTTATTTCAGGCTCTAGTTGAAGATTGAAAGAAAGCACTCTATGGATTTCTCAGGATTTGCCTCAAAACCACTGGTATAATCAGTTGAGACCCAGACAGATCTGACAACTCTGTTCGGGCGCTCATCTCGGTACTCCTGACAGTCAGTGGCGCGGGTTTAATTAAGCTAGCTGGGACTTCAATCTGGTGCGCCTGCATCGCACTTTTGTAGGCCTTCTTCAGGGTGTTCATAGCTGTATGCCCAGGCCTGGAATGAATTAGTTCTTTTGAATTGTGTTATTGGTTGGCACCAGGGTCATGATCAAGACCGCCTCAATTAAGAAACCTCGGTTTAAAATAATCAGTGAGGTGATATACCGGGCCTCGATCCAGGATTTCGCTTTGCTCTTTCAGCAACATAGCTGGCACAACCCCGGTGCAGGTTCCCCTCAGTCTCCAGCCAGTCCTGGACGCATTCAGGCTGAACTCTTCATGCTATAGCTAGCTATAATCTTGATGAAGAATTCAGTTGTGATGAATTCATATGAGCTGTTTTCTAAATTACTTGCTAAAGGTGTATTCATTCAAAGTTAGGACGTCCCGTATCGTTTTACAGGGTTTGGTAGTATGAGCACTGTGTGTATCGTTTTGCAGGTTTTACATGGTTTGGGCCACATGTCAGTCATAGCCCACCTTGCAATAGTTTTGGGGCATCCTTCCCCACACACCGAACCCAACCCAGCTGCTGCACACAGCAGCTGATCTGTTTTCAATCAGCGCAGGAGCTGGTGTCAGAAGATTGAGAGGAAGAAGAGGACTCACTGCTGGACGCAGGCCCCTCCTCAAGCTGGCGCTTCCTATCTTCAGCCCGTTTCTTTTGCTTCAAAGCTGACTTCTTCCTTTTCTCAATCAAACACCTTTCATTCAGTTTCCCAAATTCTTGATCTGCCCCATCCACAAGCAAGTGGCTTTGAGCCTGCTGTCGCCTTGTCAGGGAGGTCTCATCATGCAAGCCCAAAGGTTTCAACTCATGATCTCATCTCTCACGACCAGCTTGGTTCCAATATCCTCGCCTATATTCAGGCGCTGTGTCCCTGCTTGGAACCAGTTCCACATTGGTAGTCAAATCAGTCGCTGCTTGCATATTTGAAAAATGTGATTGTAAATGCGCACTCCCAAGCGGCTACGGGCATTGGTCACTGGACAGCTTGAGACACAGTATGTTCGAGTAATGTGAAAATGTTTCACAGAGAGGCTGTACCTGTCTTCTGCCGGTTTCTTCTGTGGTTCCACATCCTTGATGACAACAACAAAAGGCGAAGTTGGATCCAACTTCCTTGCCTCAGAGGCACGTTTCCCCACCCAGTCGCATAGGTCATCTGTGTCCAGGAGGTCATGCTGTTTCACTTGCGCATCTTTGATGTATCGGGCAAGCAAAGCAAATAGCCTATCAGCTTCGCTCTTGAAGTGCTTTTCGACCCCCCAGTGCACACAAACACGTGCTTTGTGAGCCAATGGGAGAACACAGCAAGAGTGATGCATCGCTTCGTATGACCTGAAATGGGGCCCAGCATCGCTGAGCAAATGAATTTCATCAGCTGGACCAGACCCCCGTCGCTGCTTCAGCACTGTATCAATGCATTGCGAAGCTCTGCACGAGGTATGGTCAAGCACGTCAGATACAATCAACACTCTTGTCCACAGCACTGTCGGGTCCACATCAGACTTGCGCTCAGCCAGAATAGAACCAAACACACTCAATTCCTTGCGTGCAGTTGCGTAGAATTCTTCGCCGCTTTTGACAGCTCTCAATGGAAGTGTGACAAGCTCTTTGAAGTCGGAAAGCACAACGACGCTTTTTGCAGGGGGCTCTTCCAGCAATCTCAGCATTGCTGGCTTCTGCAGCTCGTTAGCGGACCTATGAAACAAGTAGGCGTCCAACAACTTCGACATGCTCTGCAACTGAAGGCAAAGATCTGCCTCCTTTGCATGCAAAGACACACGCTGCTTCTGGGGAAACTCCGACTGTCGAGAGCGCAATTGAGCCAACCCACATGGGAAAGCATGCTCAGCATGCTGTCTGCATGGTGTGCGTGCTGAGTGATGGTATATATAATGCCGCAAGCTGCGCAAATGCAGTCCTGGCTTGTCTTCAAGTCCTTCACTGGCCTTGAACGCATCCCATTGGTCAAAATAACCCTCCATGAACTGAATCAGCTCACTGCGCACATCTGCTAGTAACTTCTCTGTTGAAGGCAGAATTTGCTTTTTGAGGTCCATGCAATATATGCAATAGTCGTTGATGGTTGCCGCAGGCTTGTAATGCCTCAGATGCTTCCTGGCAATGCGCCAAAAAGTGGGGAAGCTCATGGTGCCTTCAGGCAATTCATTCCAGATGCCCTTCCTGTCGTTTGTCAATGTTGACCTTGGCGAAGGGCACAAAACACACTAAAGAACACAACATCCACAACAACTCTAACGTTCCCAGCATCATGGTTTCTACGGTGGACACACCCTTGGACTAAGGTACTGAAATCAGACCAGGTACGATGACCCAGTCATCTTTGTCGTAGTCCCACGCCAAACGGCTGCTGGGCTGTGAGGATGTAGCAAACGCGCGCTCCACCATGACCACCATGTCTTCTGAATCAACCTTGCTTACTGGGGTGGGACATGTTAGCTCTCCAAACTTGGGAGGTCTGGTGGGCACTTCTACCAATCACAAGCAGGCCATGAACCGACCAAAGGACATGCTAGGAAAATGCTCACCACTAGGGCGCTATCAAGAATCTGTAGCTTCGTCCACATTGCTCTCCGGCCAGGCGCTCGCGAAGCTCAACGCGCCACATGCTGTGACTGAGGCACCACACCCTGAAGACCCTTGAGCATAAATGCTCAGCAAAGGACCAAGGACATCCAAAAATGAACTCCCAAACATTCAAAGACATAATGCATATAACAACATGGCGTATCGTTTTTTTTGGACGTCCCGTATCGTTTCCAAGGAAAACTCGAAATTGCACTCTTGGATGAAACACCCTTGTATAAAGTAAATGACGATAATTATTTTGAAAACGACTCATATAGTCCTGTTCTGCTTCTTTATCTTCAAAGCTGTTCAAGCGGTGATGCTTGTTCACATAGGCCAATGCTGCCTGGGAGGACATTGGAGTTTTGGGGCTGCAATTCAAGTTCCAGGCATTTATATATCCGATAGACAAAGTTGAGCAGGCCTGCACCTCTTTTTTGGTAGGTGGTTGGCCAACAAATGTGGATACCGACACCCACCGCAGAATGAAGTCGTAGTTGCTCTTCAAGGTCACCTGCAAATGGTAATATGGACGATATGGTTTAACGACTTGGTCGACAATATGGTCACCTTGCCTGGTCCTCATCGATGAACTTTGAAGTGACGTCCATGAAGGTGAACACCACTGGGGCCTGATCTTGGGGTCTCAACATTGGCCATATAGTAGCAGTGTTAAGAATGCAAACTCCAAAACTGGCCTTCTTGCTCTTCAAGTGTTTTTTGATTTCTGCCATCCGATCGTTGATATAGTCAGCCGAGAGGAAACTTTCGTAGAACTCCTCTCATATAAAGAAACTGAACGGCTTATGGGATCGATCGATTATATTCTTTCCCCACTAGCATGTATGGCAGCGAATGCTGCACTCCTTGAGCAGCTCAACTTGCTCAGGCTTGGGTTTGGACTCCGGCATTGCGCTAGCTGCAGCACAAACAGAATCCTTTAGGAGAGTGGGATGGCGGTGATAAAGAAAATTCGGGGGGACCAGGTAGATGGATCAAGGTGCCGTGTGTTCTTCAAAAAATGTTTGAGCCAAGTGCCAAGAGATCTCATGATCAGCAGGATCCTCAAAGATCCACTTGCGAACTTGTTCATGAACGATCATGAACGCTACATTCAAAAAGTATATCAAAGTTTTGATGGGCTGCTTGCAAGCAGTAGGGCCACCTGGCCTCTTTCAAACAAATCATCTCCACAATCTGCTGCATGGCCTGGGCAAATGAATTAAAGGGGCACATGTAGTGATTGAGCATCACTTCATTAATCTAAGAGCCTGACGCTTGCGTAACGCTCTGGCCCCTAGACGCATGCCACACTGCACTGAATTAATGAACCAAGAAATGGCTCTTGCAAGAGGAAGCCCTTTGATGCAAATGTGGGCACCATGATCCATCTACCTGGTCCCCCATCCCTTCCAACCACAAGGTTTAACTTTGTCGTTACTAACCACCAAGTTAAACTTTGTCGAGGAAGCTGTGGGATTCTTATTGATGGTCATTGAAGGCTGCCGGCTAGGGTGTATGAGCACATGTGCCAATGATTATCATAATATCTGTGTGACGTGTTATTTCTCTCATTCTTTTTGCTCTTTCTCGTCCCTTCATAAACTCCTCAACATATTGTTCATATGGTTCCCAAGGGGGAGTCCAGTCAACCGAAAAGTCATCCAGTCCTCGGAATTCGGAAGTGTCCGTTCAAAGAGTCGAAACTCGGACTTCTGACGATCGGGGAATTCTGGGCTCGAAGATCGAACTCCGACCTGGCGGGGGTCTTCACACTATCCGCTTCCGACCCGTCAGGGGGGCGGGGTGTTCACTTCATCTACATCAGTGCAGCTTCGACTTGTCTCGTTTCGGACAATGTCTCGTTGGGTCTGTAGCTCGCCAACGGCCACCAACCGCGTGGCATCACCATCACTGGTCATGGTCGTCATGGCACCGGAAACGGGGCCGGTGGTGTCAACCAGCCGGGCGAAGGACCCGAACAGACCACGAGACACGTCAAGCTGAAAGGGGAAAATTGGGGTTCCAGGGTGCCATATGACCAACACGCCAATCAACCTGTCAACCTGTCAACCTGTGTACCGTTAAAACGTCCCAAACGAACAAATAAAGGACGAAACGAAACAAACGCGATGGGGTTTTCACTCAGAATTTGGCGCTTCGATGTGCTTCGCTTCTTCTCGACATATCATTCTCGACCCTTTTTTGGAGACAATGACTCTGACTAATCCCCGCAGTCAGACTGAGACTGTGAGGTCATGGCGCCGAATCACCAGATCTGCACAGTCGGATCCTCGCAAATTACAGGTGTGCCGCTTGGGCAGCTGCGACATCGCTGAGGCATCGAATTGGCGGACCAACGCATGGTCTTCTGTTCGATGGTCTTCTCAAACAATGGTCTCTTTGCCCCCGGTCGACCTTCGAACTGCGCGAACGGTTCGGTGTTCGACCCCGCGGGAGCACCGAGAACAAGCAGCCGGCAAGCTCTGGCGGAAGAAATCAAAGGACAAAAGGAAGTTGGATGGGAAAATAATACAACTTTGGTATGTATAACTTTGGAAAATAATACACAGAAATTATATGTGTATATATATATATTCATATATATATATATAACGTTGGATACTATAGACTATTTGTAATATATATATATACCTCATATGACTAGACTAGACTATACAATAATATGACTCATATGTATCATATGCATGATTCAATTCTTGGGCAGTCTCACCTCCAGTCAACCTGACACCCAAGACAGTCCCCTTGGCGCTTGCAGATCCTCTTTGCCGTGCGCCAAGGTATTCACCAACTGCTCCATGGCATCCAAAGCAGCTTGCGCCGCTGAGCCTGCTTTCCCACCTGCAGCTCCATCGCCAGCTCCATCCGCCTTCGGCTCCTCCTCACCCTTGCCGCGCGGCTTCCGAGCCTTCTCCTGCACAGAGAGAGCATGGCACGGAGCAGCTCGGTCAGTTTGGAAGAGAACATGGATTTATGAGCATGCTTGGAGATTCCCCAATGGGTTCTAACCAGGGTATTGAGAAGATTTGTCATGTCGTACTAAACAGTTACAGTGGCTTCGGAGCCTTTCTCAAATTCCAAACCATCCAAAGGGGTGATCAACTGTTACTGTAGAGCCCCACCAAGGCAAACCGATCACTAAACATCCCATCATATCCCATCCCTGACCGCGGCTCCACGACCGCCAGCAGGCATTCTCGCGCCACCGGATAGTAGGAGAGGGCCAAGTTCAAGGCCTTCCGGGTCACCACCACGTCATGCAGCCGCAAGACGCATCGATCTGAAAGGCTCATCGCACCCAAGGCATGGGCCAGGCAAGCCACCGTGTCCTTTCTTTCGGACACGCGCCCCGGACCGCGAGTGACCGGGGCGAACCGGAATGAAGTCGGACCGCGTCCCGAAGAAAGGGGGTCGTCGTCTTGACCGGATGAGCCTTGAAAAACTCCTACGTCTTGACCGTGCGGGAGGACATGTCATCACGAAGACGTGGACATGGTGATTTCGTGGCTTCATCTGGCCGTGGGGCGTTCGAGCACCGACTGGTTGACCTAGTTGGTGTCGTTCCTCGTTCGCGGCGTTCATGGTGGACTGGATCAGTTCTCAGGGTGCAGCAGGTCGACGGTCGGTGGTGGTCAATGAACATCAGGCAGATCAAGGCATCAAGAACTGGTGTGTTTCTTTCGTGTGCCAAAAGAAACTAGGACACATCGTGCGCTAGAAATCACACGGAGCAGCAACTGAGTTCAAAAGTGATGGAAGTGACAGAAGTGTTGTGTGGTACTTCCCAAAACCTTCTCGCACACCGAAGTGCAAAATCGTGCAGTTGGATCTCCTCTACCCCAATTACTTCAATGCTTCAAACAAAAGATCTCTGGTCAAACAAACCCCATTCCCAGGCCTAAAATCCTCCATCTCCTCCAAACATCTTGAACTTGTTTAGGGCAGCTTGAGACAGGTCGTGACCCTCCACTCTCGACATCCGTCCGTCCACTGCTCCTCCACTCTCGCGGGGCTTGCGGCTTCGCCATCCTCCTGGGCCTGCGCTCGCGGCATCCAGCTTCACGCAGGATTCACAAAGCAACAGATCAAACACACGCATTTTGCAAGATGAGGGAGCCAAATGATTTCTATGTTCATTTCAGTTGGCCTCACACCGGCCATTGGACCAGAGTGTGCCCCAAAATCCTGGGTCATCTTGTTCCATTACACGGAGTTGACTCCCTGTCAAAAACCATATTTGACCTAGTGGGGAATCAGGATGAATTTTGGTTGCTCGAGGCTCCAGCCAACCCAAAATCTCCTCAACACATCCACCAGAATACAATACTTGAACGTAGACCTTAGACCTCTGAATTGTCTGCTGCCAACAAAACGGCAAGCTGAGTTACAGGCTAACGCTGAGAACTCAAGGATGTATAGAAAGGCAAAGTGGAGTCCTGTTTTGTCGGCAGCGTTGGCTTTTCCTTTGATTTATGGTTGCTCTCCAATTCCTTCTTATGTGTTGGGCTTTTCGTGTACTACTATGTGCAAAAGTGGTATTGCGTTTCCTGCAAGCTGTTTACAGCTGGTTCTTCATCAACAGTGGCTTCAGCCTATTATACTTACATCATAAATTTATTGTTTCCTGTTGTGCATTTCCCAAATTGCAGATGTTTGTATTACAGTGTATATCTATACTTTTTGTTGCTACACTTGAGTGATTTATGCCGATACGGTTTTAGAAGCTGTATGGTTTCTTTGTTGTGTTCAGAGTTCATGAAAATTCCAAGGACGTCACCAAAGAAACAAGCCACTACAAAACGAAAAAAAAAAAAAAAAAACTATTGTGCTGTTTTAACTGTGCTTTCTATTGTTTGTTGCAGTAATGTCTTTGTCACGTGTTCTTCTTCGTGTGTTTGATCATCCAAGGATGTTACAAAAAGATTGAAGGTAAGTATGTAGATAGATGTAAAGCCCTAAGCTTGTTGTCCGCTTTGTAGGATGTGTGTGTGTGTGTGCGTGTGTTCTTTTACTCCATTTCTTTGTTGGCCTTTGAGTTGCGTGTCATTTTTTATGTCGACCTTTTCGATCTCCTCAGACATGGCCGGGTGAATTGCGAACTGCGCTCCTATCCCTCACCAGGGAGGAGGCGGCTCCTCCATGGATGTCCGTTCTTGGCGCGTTTGGGCGGGAAACCAACCCCGCCTCGGCGTCGGCGGCGCCGGCGCCACTGGCGCATTGCTCCAAGCGCAGCGTGAACTTCTCGATGAGGCCCTCGATGTGCTTCTCCTTTCGAAGCGTGTTTATATGTCTTCTTTGTACTAATCCCGATCCCCAAATAGATAGAAACGGTTTCCAATACACTTTTAGTGGGGATCTACTTTTCTATCTATTTGAGAATTTTTGGCGTTCTGCTCGGGACAACCTTGAAGATCCTTGAAGTGAGTCTGGTCGGATCTGGTCGGTTTGATTCGGGGATACGGTTCACGGACCTATGCTTGTTCTAAGTTGTCTTGCAAAAATGATGTCTTGAATGAGCACCTTCTAGGTGTGAGTGTTACAGCATGATTGGCACGATCAAAATATTGATGCACGCAGGCTGTGAACGTTGCAATGGCTGTGCTCCCAAAGAAATGGATGTCGACTGCGTCGATCCGGGTCTCCTTCTCCACAAATTGCATGATGTATTGGACTCGCGCGACTGCACCCCCTTCGACGCCGGGCTCCACATGCTCCGGCAAGCGGGCGACAATCTCTGGGAGCAAGTTGTAGACCACGTTCGTGCTTCGCTTGGCAAGCTCCTCATGTCTGGACTGAACAACGGGCCCCGCGGCGAGGTTTCGCCCCAGCGGAAATCGCCCTGCTGTCGCCCTGGCTGTCCTGGAAGAGGATTCGCGCCACCCGGGCGGTCGCCTCGTGTTTACCTCAGCATGGAGATGCTGATGGATGCACTGGTTCTCCTCTGAGTCTGTTCTTTGCAGGAGAACTCATCTCCCTTTAAACCAGGAGCTGTGAAAACTCATCGGCAAAACTTGGGGAGTCGGTCAATGTCGTCTACAAAACGGTGCAGATCATTAAAGTTCAATATACTCACCTGCGGTCAATCACTGGTGCACGACCACGTTTTCTTGAGATGGGCGGGTTTCTATATTGGCGAACGACTGGAGCGACTGGAGCGACTGTCCCCTCCCAAGATCTCCCAAATGGCCCCGAACTGGCCCCGATGCATTCCTTCGTCCAGCCGGAAATCATCAGGCCCTTCACAGGATCACCTCCAAGCTTTCTCATCCCTTGTAGGTTTGGTAGACACCCTTGTTCTTTCTTTTGGAATTGTACATGAGCGGGATGTACCAACAAAAAACCTACTGTTTGGCCAAGCTGCAGGCCGTAAGCCAAAGAGCCCGAATCAGCAACACTGGACGAGGCTTCATCATGTCGTTCAGCACCAAATGCCTTGGGGACCGTAGCGAAGGATCCGATTGACAGCCAGTCATCTCTCTGATGTGGCGGCTGTAGTTGCAGTTGCAAAAAATCGTACGCCAAACAACCCAAGAAGACAAATCCCAAAGCCAATAGTCAATGGATTGGTTCAAGGTAAAATCTGCAGCAAGACCATGGTGTTCACCCCTAAAACCATGGTGTTCACCTGTAGAATTTCCCTTAAACCAATTCTGGGAAATAGTGTAGTCTATTGGTTCAGTGATCTTTTGTGGCCAACTTCACTTTTCACGGATCCGCTTAAGGCCCTACAACAACCTAACCTGCATGCACTGATGGCATCATCCACCAAACCAAAACATCTGGCTATTTCGAAAAGGGGCGACCAACCCGTTGGGTTAACCCATGACCTGGGGAGAGAGATCCCCTCCTCTTTCGGGGGGCACCAGGCACCAGCCCAGCGACGTGAGCACCAGCAGTGCCGTCAGCCGCAGATCCACCGCGCTGCCCGTCTCCTCCGCCGGAGCGCTCAGCGTGGCGTAGAGCCGCCCCGTCCTGGCGCCGGCCGAACGGTGCGCCGACCGGCCGAGAAAACCGGTGATAGCAAAGACCCTCAGGTGGATTCAGAGTGCACGTTGATTCACTTCCAAAACTGATGAAAGCATGCTTGTCGCTGCCAACGAACAGAAGAGATGGTCAAGTGAAACTCTTCACAGTTCTTGGTCCTGGTTTATATTTTTTTTCTTAAATCTATGCTGTGGGCAGTCTACTTGCTCAACTCTTCCGCGAACGCCCTCCGTCTGCCCCGCACGTCACGTCACGTGTTCGCACGTCACGTCTGCCCCCGCTCCAGGGTTCCACCACGTTGGGATGCCGGAACAGCAAATCCCCCACAGCCACCAGCAGGGATTGCCGTAGCGTCAGGTCCTGTCAGTCGGTCCGAATCGTCCGAAGACGAGACGAGCAACGTGGTGGATGACCAGAATCAAAAGAAGAATCAGAAGAACACTCACCAGGTTCTGAGTCTGAGACAAGGGATGGTTTGAGGTAATTGCGCATCCCAACATGACGGGAGTCCTCCAGCAATCCTCCTTCTGCAAAGGCATCCTAAGAAGGGATGCAAGCCACAAGCAAATCCAACTCCTACAAGCAACCTCACGCGAAGACTCCAAATAAACCTCGTTTGTTTCATACCGAGATCTCCGAGATGTGGGATTTCAGTGTATGAAGTTGATTGGCCAACACTGATCTCTTCAGATCTCGACACCTTCGCACTCCCTCCTCTTCACACACTGACCCCAACCCGGCAACCACCACAGGCCGGCTCACGGCTCCGCGCCGGCTCACGGCTCCGAAACTCCGCGCCGCGCACCTGCGTGGCGCCGGAGAGTTGGCTCTTGCCGTTGCGCGGAAAGAGAACGGAGAAGAGGAGCTGCAGATTCTCCTCGCAGAAGCGCTTGGAGACCTCGGATGAGCCGTGACCGTGACGTTCGGTCACCGACGTTCGGTCAAGGACGGTCTGACGGATGGAGGACCTCGTACGCGACGGAGACGCGACGGGTGTCCCCCAAGCGAGATGGTGCGCAGTGCTCTTCTTCTTCGCGGGAGTGGTCGGTGTTCCAATGGGGGAAGCGCCGATGGGGCTGTCGCTCGAGCTTTGAGGCTTTGAGAGTCAGGAAGACAGCCAAAGAATCGTCTGTTGTTTTGTTTAATGATTTTTCTGTGCGTTTGCTTAATGAAAACTCATCGGCCCTCAATTTTTGGAGATTCCATTTTTATGATGTTTTTTTTTGTTTTCTATTTTTTTTTATGGACTCAACAAATCAGAATAGTCATTTAAAACATGTTTTAACAAATCGTAACATGTGCATAAAATGTTCACAAAATGTTCATATTGGTTCATTTTAAAAACTAAAGACATTTAAAAAAAAAAGAAGAATGTATGATTTGTTTTATGATTTGTTGAGTCCATGAAAAACATAAAACTGTAAAATAGAAAACAATATTGTTTCGTTCATAAATGTGTTTCATAAAAGTGTCACTGAAAAAAAACATGTAAACAAAAAGTGGTTGAAACCCATTGCTTGAAAGCCTCTCACCAACTCTCAACTCGAGCTGAACATGTGGGACGCCGAAAGATGCTTGGGGGGACATCTGTCCGGTGAGATCCAACGAGTCCGAAAATATTTAAGAAACCAGTCGTGCGATTCCTCAAAGAAAACCTCTGTCGGGTTGATCTGGAAATATCGTGAGCGTATCGTGTATGACATCCATGCCTACACCAAAAGAGCTTTTTCTACACCATGCACCCTTTGTCTCCACTCTCCACTACGTGTGGCCACACGTCGCATGTTGCTCCGGTCCACCGAGCTGCGGTCATAAACTTGCAAAGGCTGATGGCACCCACGCGCCGAATCAAAGGATATCCCCGAAGCTCCTCGCAGGTCGCAAGCTGCGCCGCGACTTCGTGCGTGCACGCGTGCGCATGTGCCCAGCATGCGACTGGGCGTTGCCGCTACAGACACCGAGGCATCGCTACATGAGAGACCGAGCTAAAACAAACGGACAGCTGATCGCCCCACTCCAAACGGATCACCGTCTCGGTGTCCCTGTTCTCCTTGTCCAAGAGGCAGGCAAACAGAAGAGGTTTCACCTCCGCACTCGCCGCACTCGTCCAAACTGGCGTGGTTCCTCCGTTTCAACCAGTCCAAACAGCCGTCCCAATGTGTAAGCTGCAAAAAAGGGATGTTGCAAAATCACGTGTGATAGCAATTCTTTTTTGGGTCATGACAATGTTGATGCAAAGTGGATGTGACATGTGCTATCCAGTCATAGCAATTTCGGCAACACTTCGACTTGCTATCTCGTCGAGCGCTGATTCGTCTTTAGCTTGAATGACTTACTGTAAACATCTGTAAACTACTCTAAAACTGTAAGTCAACAATAATTTGGAAATGCTGCAAAAGGAGAAGAGAGTTGAAAGCCGTGGGAAGTCTCCCAACATTCAGACACACGCATCGACGCATGTGCTCCCACCCATTACAGAAAACATTCGGAACCCTTCCGATCCCCTCGTGCTTGGGCCGACCCGATCCAGTAAGCGATTGCTGTAGAGAAGTCCGCTCTCAGCCAGCTGTGCAAAAGCCTCGACTGCCAACGCAATAAGAAAGAAACAACGAAAAGAAAGCCTGTGAATCAAGTCTCCTAGGAACACGAGACTTATGAAAGGATGATCCAGATCATATCGTTTGTTTCATCACAGGCAAATGAAGGCTAGAAACCCTGTGTGACTGATATTCCGAATTATCCTCGTCAATGCTGTCTTTGAAGGGCTTCAGCCTTCCTATACCAAGTGGAAGTCTTCAGTGTCAACTTGGCAGGGGCCTTCGTGTTCCTTCCAACTTTCAGCCCAATCAGTGCCCTTGTGCATGTTCACTGCAATCCACAAATACATGTCTACTGTAGGTGGTTGAATTCAACAAACAGTGAATACAACGGACATGTACAAGTATCATCAAGTATCTCAGTCTCTGGAGGCCTACGGCTTGTTGGTGGCGGGAAACGACTCCCCCAGCTCCAGCTCACCGGGCCTCGGCTTCGCGCTCCTCCAAGCCCACTCCGCCCATGGACGTCTCGGCCTTCTCCTGGGAGCCGACCGTTGCTCCGTCCAGGAAAAGAAAAGAGATAAACAAAATCCATAAGAAAGCCACTCCGACTCACTCATATGGAAGTGGAAAAGAAAACATGGTTCCACAAAAAAGTGAGCTTGAAAAAGGGAACATTGTCCTCTTTCATGTTAGGGAGTCCGGAGCTGGTACATGAAGACCGAACTGTAGCTTTCCATGTGTTTTGTTTGTTTGCACCTTGGCTTTGATTCAAGTCTTGCATCAGTCCTGCTGTCAAACTGTGTGATTGGGAATCAACAAAAGTGCTGTCCTCATCTTCTTCTTGACCTTTCTTGCCCTTCTTGGAAGCCTTCGCCAGGAGTGGAATGCTGGAGCAAATTCTCTTGACTGATGGTGTGGTGTAGGCAACTTCCCTCACAACATCAGTGCAACATCAGCAACTTTAGCCTAAACCGTCACTTCTCTCCGTCTTTTTGTACGCTCATGTCCAATGCACAGGAGCGGTGCCAAGTTCGCCACATGTTCTCCAAACGTCCATTCGTTCTTCAACCGAAGGCCGTGCCACCGAAGGCCGGACGGGCTTTCACCTCCCTCTCACCTCCCTCTCTCAGACTCTCGGTTCGTTCGAAAGACGGAAGGATTTCAGAGATTCCGCTTGGACCGCTGTGACGGGACCGCTTTTCGCCGCCGTGAACGTCGTTCTGCCAACGCTCGTTAGACGTCACCTCTTAGGTGCGTGAAGCCTGTTTAGATGAATGAAGCAAGGCGGTGCGTTCCACCACGGAGGCGAACGAACAGCTCTTCTCTGGTTCTGGTGTAAGGTATGGTGTGTCAGGAAAAGAAGCCAAGGAGGAGTGTGACCATGACTATTGGGTCTTTCTTCTGCTGGCAACAGAAGCCACCTTCTTCTCCTTGGTCTTTTCACGTTGCTCGGCCATTTTCGCCTCCTCTTGAGCCATTCTCTTCCTGGCAACGCTTTGTTCAGCTTGCACACCACAGGGCAGCAGGGCAAAATGGACTCCCTTGGACCCCCTTCCCTTCTCAACACCAAAAGTAGTTTGTCAAGTAAAAATCCTCCAAAAAGGGTTGGCGATTTCATGTGGTTTCTACAATTTTCTATATACAGTTTGATACTTTTTGTGTTGAAAAGCGGAAATATGGAGAAGCCCAGTGTTTCTTGATTGCACAACATCCCATTTCAGGACAGCCCCCCGGACATACAATCCTAAGACTTTCTGTGGATGGTCCATAGTACGAGCTAGCTCAGCAAAGCCATACTGTTTCTTCTTCGTAGACACTTCAGCAGCTCCGGTGCTATCCCAAACGTGCAAATGTTTGTGGCTTGGTGCTTTGGTCACAACAAAGACCACAATAATATGAAGCCTCCGTAGACACTGAACCCACAGAGTTTGGACACTACACCGGACACTACACCTACCTAGAGCCCAGACATGGCCTCAGGAAGTTGGACCATTTTGGGGGGGTGCTTGCTCCAAAATAGAGGTGGTCAACCTACCCAACCCACGTTCCGAGAGACGGAGCTCCCGGCCGGTCTCGGGTGGTTGGTGGCGGTTGGCGCCTCTTCAAGGCCGATTGCAAGCCCTCGAGGAAAATGAGCATCCTCGCGCAGCCGAGACAAGGCAAGCGAGCAGAGGGCAAGCCGAGACAAGGGGGCACGGTGAAAGATGCCATTCGGATGCCAAACATGATGATCGCCAGTCATCTACCTTCAACAAGTTATATATACCCCCAAGATTATGTATACTGATTGATGCATCGACGGTTCTTCCATCAATATTTGGCAACGGGTCAGCACTACCTTGGAACCACCCCGCTTCGCTGGTTCCCTCGTGCGACCCGCGGAGAGTTCGAGACTTCGACCCACGTCCGACCCACGGTCGATCGACGAAAACCGTCGACCCACTGCCGCGGTGCCGCTCCGACGGAGCGGCGCCGCACCGGTGCCCCGGCCTGAGGGCCAAATGTCCCGCCACGAAGGCCACGGCGCCCAGTTGCGGCACGGCCACCGGCTTCACCTGCAGTCCGTGTGGGCGAAAAGAGTTGATGGGGTATCCCTCTTGGATCTTAGCATGGCGAGCTACTGGAATCTGTGTGAGTTGGGCAGGTTCTTGAGGTTTATCAGGATCAGTTGATGGCACCTCTTTTTCTTGCAAACAACCCCTGCAAAATGCCAAACTCAAGCGGAGCATGGCCAGCTGCTGAACCATTTTTACTCTATGACGAAGACATCGCGTGCATTTCTTTGCTGGCGGGGCCGTTGCCTTCGCCTTCAGGGAAAAGTCTCATCCTTCTGCTGGTGGAAGCTGTAAGGACCTTGGGTTGCGCAACCACACCTGAACCCACAACTTCCGCATCTCGCTAGGGCTGCCTCTTTGGTTGGCTGCGAGGAACCCTTTCAGGCAAAGGCGCCCAGTGCTTTGTCGGTGTAGGAACCCAACTGCTGAGCTTTGGACGTGTAACTCTGTCCCACCTTTGGGAAAACAAAGCGTGCTGGTTTTGTGGCCCAATCGAAGATATCGTACTGGATATGCATCTTCAATTTCTTGAGCCGCTTTCGAGCCAAGTGTGGCAAGATCCACTCATAGCCATGCACCACACGCGTGGAACGCCACAGCCAAACCAGTCCGTAGCCCATGAAGGGGATGTTGTCCCCGTCGTTGGCGATGCGCAAACCACCCTTGGGTGTGATGAAGCCGTCCATGGCATCCGAAAACTTCTGGTTCCCAGGGATGGCCGTCCCCACACCCACCACGTGCACCTGTTTCTGCTGTCCAGCGCGGGAGGTGTGCACTGCCAGTTCCAGGCCGCTGATCGCTGCCATGGCACCACCCAAGCTATGACCCACAGTCAGGAGCCAGGACCACTGGCCAGCGAGCAAGAACTCCCTGAAGCTCTTCGCGCTGGTCTCCACTCCCCACTTCGCCAGCGTGGTCTTCAGCGGAGCCATTGGTGCATCAGACATTCGGGCATCCAGGCGCCGCTTGTGTGCCAAGAAGCCACGGTGGACCTTCACATTCTTCAACTCCGGGATCGTGGGAAACATGGATCTGGGCCAGGTGGCCATATTGGCTTTCCAATCGGCCAGGTTCGTGGAGCCTTTGTAGCTCAAAGCGATGCCAACCCCAGGCCCTTCAGACCCTTGCACCTTGAAGAGATAAGCCACCAGGTGGGCGGTGTCATCCGTCTTGTGCTCTTTGTGGCGAAAGCTTTTGAACTGCAGCTCCAGCATAGAGACCTCCTTTTCTGTTCTCAACTCATGATATGACAAGCCCTTGCCATCATTTCGCCCGTAGGCCAACATCGCCAATCGCAAAGAGGTCCTGAGGATCAGGCTTTCTCGATGAGTGAGGACCTGGTGGCTGCCGAGCGTATGCTCATGGATCTCCTGCAGCTTGTCATTGAGCTCGGTGATCTCCGAAACACTGGGAATCGTCACTGTATGACAATCATAGACATCGCAAGTCTTGTCCCTTCGGCATCCTTCTGTCATTCCACTCGAATTCCCACGCCTTTGGCCATTCTCCACTCCGGCCGCCGAATCGTGCAGCTCGCGCGTGCGGGCGCCAGCTACACTCTCCGGAATCAACGATGCCAGGCTAAGGAAGGCATAGATACGCAGCATCTGCATCTTGACAAACCACGTGGCCCTGCCCAAACCAGAACGTGTCAGCGTTTCCAAGAGTGGCTCGGGCCAAGCTATGGACTGTTCTTCAGGCCAAGGTCTTCCCTAGTTCCAAGTCAAAAGGAGAACAGCAAAAGTGATATTTTGAGAAAGTGTGAGCTTCTCTATGATTTTATTTGTCCAAAAGCTGATCTTTATGTTTTTTCCTCCTCCAGCTTAGTGTCTTTGAAGCAACGGACCGACCAATGCCTTGGATTAGAGATCTAAAGAGGCTGCTTTGGCATATTTGCAGGCTGAATGACAAACAGCCTTACCGGGAATTAAAAAACGATAAGAACAGCGACATTCTTCTAGAAAGGTTGACCAATTCTCCTCAGGAAAGAGCTCTTTCAGTTGCCCGGTCGGGTCATGAAAGCCGTGGCTCATTCCGGCGCTGCAAAAGAAAAGAACCAACCAAACACCTGTCGTGCCCAAACCGGCCTCAATCTCTCCATCCTCGGCCAGGCACATCAGGCGGGGCATTGCAGGGGGGTTCTCTCATCGCATCAGTTGCCCAAAGCTTCCAGCAGGCGCCCGTGCCAGGGCATCCAGTTGGGCATCCAGTTGGGGACCCAGTTCGGTGTGTCACGCTGGAAATCTGGGAGATCCCGACGTCTGGGTCGACGACCAGTCCATGTTCCCCAAACCCAAGGGGTTCGAACTGAGGTGCCCTGTCTTTGAGACAACCCAGACGCTCCAAACACACTGAACGTCCCTCAAAACCTTAGAGACCCCAGACCCCTCCAACAATATGAGGGACCGAATCGCTCCAGAGGATTCGGGGCCGCCTTCGACGGCTCTGGGCGCGAGGGAAGTCCGCCGTGCGCGGAAGTGCTCAAACCAGACCGAAGCGTCCAGACGCCGCGGTGTGCCAGAAGTCCGCCCAAGGACCCCGGGATCCCAGGCGATCCCCATCCCCACGCACGCAAAACTGGAGGTCCTTCTCCACCCCACATACCCTGGACTTGTTTCCCGCGGGGGAAAAAAAAGATAAAAAAAAAGAATAAGGAAAAACGTGTATAACGGCTATCCAAATCAAGGACGTCCCAAGAGTTTCTCTCCGCGTCTTGGACGTCTTGCTTCCAAGCGGCGCCCTCCGACTGGCCTGGCACCCAAAAACGCGGGGGAAGCGGCGTGTCTCAAATTCCAGAGAGGTCGAAGAAAAGAAGGGAAAAGAAAAAAGTTGAAACAATGTCAAAATCGTTTAAAATCAAACGACCAATTGGTTTAGATCTGTGGGAAAACCCAAATTACCACCCGAAACAAACCCTAGAAACGGGGGGGGGTGGGACCGAAACACCCGGTACCATCTGAAGTGAGCCCCCCTACCCATGGTCGAGTCGTTGGTTTCAGGAGTCTGGATCTGGATCTTGTGTGCCTTGTCTTTCAGCTGCCCCTTGCCGCTTGGAATATTTGAAGCTCGTTCTTTTGGAGAGGGAAAAGCTTCCAGGAATGCCTTCGCAGACGGACCCTAGACTTGATTAGAATTATTCTGACCAGCCATGGAGTCAATGGGCAGTACTGTAAAAAGAAAGCTGTGAAAGGTGACGAAACCAGACCTAACCAGTGCTGCTGCTGTCTTATTGAGGATCCAGGATAACATGACATACACCTTGTTCTTCAGGGGTCGACCCGCCCCGCACCCACCGTGTGGATCCTCTGGCCACACTGTGGTCAACCAAACCCGCTCGCTCGGAGACCGCCTCCCAGAATGCCGCAGATCATGCGATTGAAGATGTTTTCCCAGACCTGTCCAAGGCTTGTCTGACAAGCGCATGTGACGCATGTGCATGGAAATGACCACTCAGCAAAGTGAGCCTGTATTTGAACCCAAATCATCCGATCTTTCCCTTCACCCGCTCCTTCGCACCAGACCACAAAACAGACCAAAGGCGCCCTCCGCAAACTGACCGGACCGCTCTTTCCCGCCAACTCTCCGCTCGGACGCGCCTTGTCTGGGGAGCGATGCGCAGCATCCGCCGGCCTGGAACCATGCTGGGCCAACTCGAAGGAGAGGTCCTCCCACTTCGGCTTCGACCCATGACCGGTCGACACCCGAAGGTCGCATCCATTCGAAGTGGAGAGCCGGCGAGGACCGGGGACCGGCGAGCCGGCGAGCACGGCGAGCAGGAAATGCACGGCGTGCTGGAGTGACTCTCATGCTGGAGTTGGGGGGCCAATTCCTGACTGGTGCTTAGTAAAGAATGAGGGAATGGATCCTGTGGTATCTAGAGTGAGGGGTCATTCTCTCATTCCCTACTAAGCACCAGTCAGATTCAAAGGATGACTCTCTAAAGAAAGAGAAGCAGCCAAAAGACGTGACTATTGTAGATTTGTACCCACTTGGGCGGGCGGCTCCAACTGGCAAGCGGCTCCAGCTGCTACACCTGCCGATGCTTCTGAAGTTCTCTGGGATTCGTCAGCAGAAGTGCTTCGAGAAATGAAGAAAGCTTCTGCTGACCTCTCACACACCCTGCTATGGCTTAAGAGCATAGGCTACCTTCAAGAAACAGAAAACAAAGCTGGCAAATGGCAAACACAAAGGAAATCCTGTGGATGTTTTACTTGCAGCTACAGCCTGGCTGTCCTTAGGTCCTTGGTCAACCCCTACGGACCCCAGCCGGTCCACCACCAACACCCTGCTACACCATGGAAGCTCCAGTCCACCCGCGGACGCGGGTCCATCGCACACATGGCAGCAGGGAACCACTGTGGAGAGATGTCCCCCTTCACAAAGTGCTGCACCACCACGCAAGAGCACTCTTGAGACCTCAGGACGAAGCAGATCCAGTGAGGAGACGAGGGGTCACAGATCCAGATCCAGTGACCTATTGGTGGTAGAACAAGACCGGGGGGTCTCTCCTCTATTCATCAACCAACAAATAGTAAAAGGCCATCTATCCGCAGATCAACCCATCAACCGACATCCTCCAAGAAGCAACAAGGTAGGAGTACTACTGTAGGAGGCCTTGTTCATGTCCAGTCCCACAACGACCCTCGTGGAGCTTTGGGAATGCGTCCCTCGATCCCAAAATTGCAAGGAAACTGCCACTGCGAGATGTCCACTGATCAGAAATGCGCGGACTGAACCTTTAGAATGGGCAGTCGTGAACATCCCCTATAATCGTCTGTTTCATTCATGTTTGAATAGTACATCCAGGAGTCCAAAGCTTGAACCGATCCGTTCATCTAGTGCGGCTCGGTTCAGAGAAGGATTGATCCTCCACCCCTTCTATCGGGTCAGAAGGAGAAAGGGAATGATCAACATTTATGTAGTCAATCCATTTGCCCATTTGCTCAAAGGGATGGTGATTTGATTTTTTCTCAAGAGTCTACAAGTCTACCTTACCTTACATCTGCCAAATCCACCAAAAAAACCATCCTGACATTTCTCAGAGCGGCACAGCGCAGAGCCGCGCCACGGTGCTGTCCGCCACAGCGGTCTTCGCACTGCCCAAGAACCGCAGCAGTAGCTGGCAGACGAGGCGGCAGCTCTCCAGCCGCTCTGCGGGACTTCCAGATCTGGAGACAGGAGTCATGTAGACTGGTGATAAGCAAAATTTAAAAAAGCCTACTGTCATATGGGAGGTTTTACATGGTCTTAGGATAAATGGTGTGGTCATATATGAACCAACCGTCTACATTGGAGATGTTTGGAGATGTTTTGGAGATTGGATGAGTTCACTTGAGGTAGGAGGGGAATGACAGCTAAAAGCAAAAGATCTACAGTAGGGTCGCCATCCTTGGTGGAAAAAAAGACTTGAAGGCCCACCGAACCACTCGGAAACAGACAGAGGAGGGAATATGAGCAGGCGGAGGACTAGCAGGGATGATAGAAAATCGACATGGTCATCCAGCCATCGTTCTTTTTTCGAAACCATCCGATTTGTGGGTGAACTGTGAAGTCTTGACCCCCTTTGAAACTGCCTATCAAAGAAAGTGCCGCTTGCTCCATTTTTGCAGCCAATGTCCGGCCTCTGCACCACAAACTCCTGCAGCTTCGGCATGGCCTTGCTCAGAGCCTCGTGCCCCGAGGCGCTCAGTGCAGTCAGTGCGCGTAGTGCGCAGGGCGCGCTACCCGGCTCGCTCAGCGCGCTCAGCATCGTGGGGATCACCTCGAGGGGGATTGGACCAGCTTCACCAGGCAAATGGAGGAGACAAAACGAATAAGAAAAACGTGAAAAACCGGCCAGTCCAGAGCTAGTTAGACAAAGGCGCCTTGATGGTCAATGCCAACTGGAAAACTGGTGATGACAAAGCTAGGAAGCTGGACTCATCAGTGGCAGCCGAAGTGTGAAGAATCCATGTACATCAAACAAAAGTGGAGGTCTATATCGCTATTTGTAAGACTTGTAAGATGTTTTCTTGATCTTTCTTGAGTGCAGAAATCTGTTCAAAAATGTGGATGGTTTTCACATGGTTCATTGGTTCATCTTGATAAGTTTCATCCAACCCCTAGTCTTCCAAAAAAGCGCCACACGCCTGCGATGCGACGATCAGCTCCTTCTCTGCGGCCTGTTGGATCAGCTCCTGCCGTGTCGACGGCCCCTCACTTGTCCAAAATGGAGTTGCATCGTGGATTTCCGACTCCCAGTAGCTTCCAACACATCAGATGCTTGGTACAACTGCTTCACAACTGCTTGAAGAGTTCCTCACATGAAGAGTACTCCCTGAAGCCACTTTCCAGCGCAACGGCGCGACGTCAGACCGCTGAAGCCCGGCCTGAGCGCTGGCCAAATGCGTGTGGGTGAGTGTGCCGGAGCTGAACCCATCCTGACCGAGCTGAGCGCGCAGCGCCGAGGCCGGAGGCGCGGAGGGAACGGATCGACCGAGCGGCACCAGGCGGGGGGGATGGACCACGCAACCGGTGTGGATCTGTGTGCTCCACTCGGAGTCGACTCGGGGCCATGCCATGAGATATTCTGAACCAGGGAGCGCATCACCCTGAACCCACGTCAACAAATCATGTCTTTCATCCAAGGAAGGAGGAAGATTGGGAGGATGGGTGTGAAACAACAACTTGGCTGACTTGAGGCAAGCTTCCAATAGCTATCAACATCACGCCCCGGCAACTGAAACTCTCATGCCAGTGCAGTCCTTGTAAATATCCAGCATCGCCTGCGCAGCCGACGCCACATCCCGCCCTTCCAAGTGCATCCGATAGAACGCATCCACGGCAGCGTCCTGAAGGCAGCTCGAGAGACTCGGTCGCGCTTTCCTCGAAAAAGGCACTCGTACATCCCCAACACTGCCAAATCCGGCGACCAGTCCGTCCAAACCCACTGAAAACTCGGGATCCACCAGGTGGTCATGGGTCCTTTGTTGTGTGCTCCATCCCCCGGGCACCCTACACCCCCGTCCGAGATCGACGGGAGCGCACGATCGATCAGGAGCGGCAGCGACGACCTGGACCCGTCGCCTTGATGGGGGCATGGCGACTCCACACGAGTCCCAAGACTTGGTGAAAGGCTTTGGCCGCTGCAGGGACGCCTGAGGAGAAAGACTCGGACCGGAGAAAGCGGCGGAAAGCCAGCGGCTGAAAGCGGTCAGGGGTCTGTACGGCCTCAAGAGGTTTTTTGGGGCATCCATCTGGTTGGTCAAGCTGGGAGACGAAGCGCGGATCGAAAACAGACTCGTCACCCTTGGTCCTTCCTTCCGACCCCTGGCGTTGGAAGCCATGAATCTACACAGCCTGTGGCCTTGGCCATGTTCCACGCTGTGACGGCTTGTTTTCCATGACACGCCACGAAACAAGGATGGCGGAAAGAGCCAACACCTAAGCACAACAGTGTGAATCCCACAAATCCAGTGAGGTGAAACAACAACATGGTCTTCCAATAGTCAAGTCAAGTACCTTCTTGTTTCCTAAAACCCAGTCCACAGTCTACATGTGTGATCAGTGGGGAAACCAAGGAGAACAAAAAATCGACACAGCTTCTCAAAGGTTGTCTAGTAGTTTCCTCCTTCCTTGCAAACCAACCCCCAAAAAGGAAGACTGTTTCTCGTCCTCCCCCTGCCAACCTCACACCTTCTCGTCGTCCCGCGAAACGTGAGGACGAATCCCTCCAAGCACCACCGTCGTCTCTCGTCGTCTTCCTCGGGCGCCTCGGAGGCGCAGCTCCACCACGACGCCGATGGCCTCGGTCACGTCGGTGGCGGTCTTGGAGCCCAGCAGCGCGCGCAGCCGGGCCTGGCGAGGGCGAGGTGAACGGAGGATGGTGGTGGTGGTGGCCTGGCGAACGGATGGATGGAGAACATGGGGAAGTTGGATCGCCTTTTTTCCGCGTTTTTTGGCTTTCTTTTTGTTCGTTTTTGTTGTTTTTTCTCTCATGTTGATGGATGAGCGTTTGAGAGTTGTGATATATGATTTTGACCCTTCGTTTCGCTTGTTTGGCTAGTGACTAGGGAACTGGAATTTTCTCCAGGGCTTTCCTGGAGTGATGAAATGTCACAACGCAACAAACAAGCATTAAGAGGTCCTGTTGTGGTGCCTGTTGCACATGTGCTAGAATGCTCAGCTTTATCCAAACCCTGGTTGTTACCCCTGAAACCACCCCAAAGAGTCGTCAGTTTCACATTGGTGTCTGGTTTGGACCTATGTAGCAACTCGGCGAGTTTCACCATGCCTCAGCAGCATCCAAAAGCTCTACGAAGTGCACGCGCTGTGCGTAGCACTGCTCCATCCGTTGCAAGGCCTGGACGGTGAAAGAGGTGGCTGAAAAACAAACAAATCACATCAGAATCACAGGTTTAGAAAACATTAGTGAGATCAGAATCAAAATGTGTTTCTGACACTGTGCACACATGCAGCACAGTCTGCAGCCACGGCCCTAGGCCCCCCCTAAACATCGCAGACCGTGGCCACTCCCCATGACCCTGACAGATCAGTTCTCGGCTTCGCTCCGCTTCGCACGCAACACGCGCCACGCCTCGCGTTGCTTCTCACGCGCCACGTGCCGACCGGTGGCATTGTCCTCGGTGGGCTCCTCGTCTTCGCCCTGCGCGTTCAGGTCCTTGTCCACCTCCCTCGCGATGCTCACGTCGGTCTCCTGGTCGGGATTAGTTCTTCCAAGCCCATCAATCTGAAAGGCAGACGAGGATGAGAACACTGGTGAACACGAGTGAAGATTCCAAACATCAGCTGAAGAGTCCAGACAAACTCTAAGCTAGTTTGGATAATCTAGCGCCAATCTCTCAAAAGCCTGTCTGGATCCATCAAACCCTGAGCGACCCCCCCCACGTTCCCACATACGTCTGAGATGCAGGGGTCGCTTGCAGAGGTCCAGAGGTCGTCTTTCACTGGTGTGCCTCCAGCACCTTCAGTTCTCACCAGCGCCTCCAACCTCACCTCCCATCGGTTTGTCCCACCGCAGCGCCCTCTTCCCGCTCCGTCTTGCCCTTGCAGCGCCGCCGCTTCTCCGCCGGCTCGGCGGCCTCGAGCTCGGCGCCTTCGAGCTCGGCGCCTTCGAGCTCGGCCAGCTCCTCGGCCTCAGACAGAGCGAGAAGGCTTTGGGTGGACGAGCTCAGCAGATCTAAGCAGATCTAAGCAGGTCTAAGGAGCTCAGCAGCTCTACGGAGGGCGGCCTTACCCAAACCTGAAGTGAGAGGTGGGATATTGGGCCCAACAGTTGCGGTCCGGCAGCACAGTGACATCTGAAGCTTTTTGTTTGGCATCACTTCGTCCAGAGGGAGTAGGACAGGAAACTGGGCCACTTTCTATAGAAGCTATAGTACCTATTTGCCAACCCTGCAGGTGAACATTTCCGCAAAGATCAAAGAGGGGAAGCCCAAGACTTCTGAACCTCGAAACTGAAAAGAATCCGCAAATGAGACAGGCCATGGTTGTCCGCAACTGGTTGGCCATGAGTCTCGAGAGACGTGAAGACCCCCTCATCTTTCCACGCGCGTGTTCTTCTTTTTTTTCACTTTGACTTATATAACCATCTTAGAATTTGTAGATCCCATTTGTCCACAGTGGCCTTGAGCTTCTTCAGCCGCTCCTGACAACCAATCTTGCCGTTGCTTCAATACCCCTTTGAGCAGTACGATCTTTGAGATTCTCAAACCAGAGGGTTTCACCACAAGCTCCAGAAGTTGCGAAAGTGTGTTGCTCCGTGTGGTAGCAAAAAAGGACAAACATTGGTTTTTCCCACACATTACAAAGAGGTTGCGTGTTGACCCCCCCCCAAGTGAGTGCAGAGTAAAAACATCTCAGAAGCCTCTCCATTCAACAATCCCTGGCTGCAACAGAACACACTCTTTCATGCCCACTCTCCACCCACCGTCCTGGATCTCGTTCAAGAGCTTCTCCGCCTTGGCCCGCTCGTCTCCCGAGCCCTTCAGCGCGGGACCATAGGGGTGGAACTCCACGAGCTTCCTCACCAGCTGCATCGCCGCCTTCCTGGAGCGGGACGCCAGCGACTGAGAGGGACGCCACGTAATGCGTGCACGAAGTTCGGCGGGTGAGCCAGGCTCCCGCGAGGGTTCAGACTGACGGGAGGCAGCGGCCACGTGAGGCCCCTGACTTGGAGTCGACTGCCCCTGGCTTTGAGCAGTGAGGAAACCTTGGGAACCTGCAGAACCCCAAAAATGGTCCAAAAACTGCCTGAGAGTCGGTGAAAATGTCCAACTAGTGCTTCTCATCGCAGGTGAAAGGATACCATGATGCGCCTGGAATCGAAGCGATACCATGACGTCTGCCTGGACATGGGTTCATGACGTCTGTCCTGGACATGCTGGCCGTGTCCTGCATCCTCCGAATCGCCAAGTCCAAGACTCTGGGCCAGAGCTCCCTGCAGGTGGGAGAATTCGGGGGCCCGGACTTCCTGACTCCCCCTCCAACTCCTACAGGGCTCCATGCCGTCAGCCTACAGGAACGGCATCCCTCGAGCCTTTGGTTGGCTCATGGTATCGAACACGGCTCCAATCCCTCGAGCTAACGTGCTACGACTCGCTACGATCTTTTTACCAGGAGTCACAAAGGGGTGGTGTTTAGTCCCTAAGTGAGTGGATAATGGGCACCCCTATCGTACTTTTAAGTCTGGGTAGTGGAGATGTTTTCATCCTGCGGTCGCCTGTCAGGCTGTCAGTCCCCTTTCACCAGTCCGTCCAGAGACTTCCAAACGGTTTTTTTTTCACACAAACCTAGAGCAAACCTTGAAACAGCCGTCTGAGTTCTCTTTTTCCCACGGGCCAGTTCGGCCAGGCCTGGGCAAGCCGTTGTTGGAGGCCAAGTTGTTCAAGGTCTGTAAGACACGATATCGGACCCAAACACTCTTGTCCAAGAATCGCGTGAAGAGCGTCTCGAGCCTGGACACAGCGATGCCGTTTGCCGTTCACGCTTCGTTCGTTTCGGTCCGTGAATAAGTTCATATGACCTGAATGGGTCTGTAAAGGGTGAACATACCCCCAGTGGCCTAATTGCAGTGACCTTCCATGCAGCTACACTCGACCCGTACCTCTGCTAAGAATTATTTGGTCGCTTGGGTTGATGATAGAGTTTATAGTGGCTTGGTCTATGGTAGCACACATTCCCCACAAGTCACGTCGTCTGCACGGAGTTGCATTTTTGAATGGCAAGGCACAAGTCGTTCTTGGTGGCAGGTGCCAAGACAAAAGTCCCACTGCTGCTGTGCACGATCTCCTTCCCATCCGCAACAAGCAACAAAAGCTGCCATCTCTTTGTAGCTCACATCGAAATAATTTACTCTTTCAGAGTCAATTCAGGTTTGAAAATGCACTACTGTATATAATATATCATATGATGTCATTTGCCTCTTCGGACGTCACCAAAAACAACTTGACGACCAAGCTGCCAAACTCCAGACACTCTGCAATCAGTTCTATGTGTCGCGGGTCCTCTCCCCCCTCTTCCTCTGGCTGTGCTGCATGAGCACCACTGGGTAGCTGTCTGCCTGAGAAGCTGGCTGCCGCATGGCAGAAGAACTCACCAAATCAATGTCTTCTATTCAATCTTTGCTGCAGGTGTTTCTTGTTTCTTCAATCTTTGCTGCAAATATGTGCGCTGCTGACATGCTAAATTATCCTAAAAATGCCTTCTGTCATTTAACCAGTAGTTGAATCAGGACACACTTGCCCTGAGTTGTCCACACCTGTAGCTGCAGAGTCTTGTTGACCAGACCACATGCATATTCCCAAAACTCGAGACTTTGGAGAGCAAACAGAACGGTGAGAAAGAATAGGGTCTTTACAAGGTCCATCGTTTAATCAGCAGCATCTGGTGGATTCTTCGGCGTCTGTCGGCCCTCCCTCCGGCGTCGCGACGCCCCACCCCGTGTTTTCACACCAAAAAGCGGCCACAGCCCCAAGGGCTTTCCATGCGAAAGGAGAGCATGGAGAGAGTGAGCCCC
>CAXAMN010023618.1:735078-749853 GCA_963970005.1 Durusdinium trenchii
TGGCACTCTCTACCCGAAGGCACGGGGACTTTCCCCGCAGCATAGCTAGGAGCAAGCTCCCTGTGTGTCGCTGCGCGGCAACGCTTCTCCTGCTCCCTAAACTGCAAAGTTCCCACAACAAGGAGATAGGCATGGAATGAATCAAGTGGCTCCAATGTCGACCTCACTCCTCTGTTGTTCCTCCATCTTTCGGAATCCTGGATAGTTTGCTGCTGAAGCACGTCTCCTAGCAAAGAATGCTCTGGCAGCTGCTTGTCCATGGCGGTAAAGGAACATTCACAATAAGCTTTAGGTGCCCAAGTTGAGGTTTCCCTAACATCCTGGACTTTATATATATATATATACTATTTCAACAACTCAATTGCAAAGTAGAAACACTGATGGCATGACTTTGGGGTGAAACGCTTTGGGTTTCAGGTGAACGTGGCGTTAACGGCCGGCGCGTGGCTCACTTCGACCCGGTGGAAGCGAGAAACTCGAAACCTTCACCTCAGGAGGTTCTGTGGTTTTCGTGGTCAGGTTAGGTATAGCTATGGTGGTAGTTGTGGTGGTACCCCCAAAGGGACATGTCTTGCTTTTCTTCGTATCATGCACTCTTTCCTTTGACGGACTGAGAACTGGCTAGAACTTGGGATGTAAACAACTGTTGATGCTAGTACAACAAAGAGTATTTATATTTATATATCTTATACTGGGGTCTGGTGACTTAGGAAATATGGGTCTAGCCACTCCGTTAACTCCTTAGTCCCTAGCCCTCAGTATAATTATTGTTCTTATTGTAATACAAAAACCAAGTCAATTACAAATGCGTGCCTGACCTGAGAAGGACAACGGGTGAAGATGTACTGGCTTCATGAGGGCCGCTGGTGAACATCACCACTGAAACACGGTGGTATGGACGAATGGAACCAAAACCCACTTGCGATGGAGTCTTCAGCTTAACGGTTCACGTCCTTATTATATACCAAAACCTCAATACGATACTACTTCGTCGATTTGGAGATATCTGATCAACCCATGTTTCTCCCAACACCCATGTCAAAACTGTTTCTCCCAGCAAAGAAACCAAACACGAGTAGGACAACCCGCCGAGTAGTAGTAGGCCCGGCGCGACCGCGTCGCTCGCGACTTGCGCGCCTTCGGCTGCTAAGAGCTGGCCGATGCTCTCCACAATGGCCTCACAGGAGCGGGTGCGCCAGTGGGGGAAGGTGCGCCCACGGCGCCGGTTTCACTGTAGACGCTTAATAAAACTAACCCAGCCCGACAGATGAAAGGCTTTACAATCCCATGTCTGGGGGAGGGTTCATCAAGATTGAAACAAACATTTGAGACATATTGAGGTGCATCAAGGTGTAGCACTTGTTAGACCCGGAGTTCCGGTTCGGGTGCCGAACTTGGAAGGGCCCTTCACAACCCAAAAGCATCGTTGCAGAGTGGCCTTCGCTGTGCCGTGTTCATGGCCCATGGCGTTCGTCGTTCGTTTTGTTCGGGCGAAAAAGACATAAGACATAAAATGGATTAAACAGGCGCCATCTGCCGACCTAGACCCCAGAACCTTGAACCTTCGGATGGACGCGACGAACCTGCACGAGGCATCTAGACACCCTTCTTACGGCTGAGCTGGACCCAAGTGCATCAGTTGGACGAGCTTGGCCTCCGTCACAAGGGGGGACTCAGGGCGGGGGTTCCAAATGAGGACGTTCGAAGCCCTTTTGGAGTGCGATCCCTCCCAGTCCGTTCGTTCCCTCCCAGTGTTTCGGGCGGAAAGCGCCTGTCGAATGGGGTAGCAATCGACGTCCAAGAGTGGAAGGAGCACTGAGATGTTGGCCAAAACAACCTCGGTTTTGGGCAAAAGGACCCGGTGTTCGGAGAAGACGACCCTGTTCAGCACCTTTGAAGGATCGGGGCAAGACTTGCCGGCACACCTCCTGACCAAAAAGAAAGCAAACTGAAGGAACAGCCCCCTCAACGCTTGAGGCTGCCCTTCAGTTCCATTGTGGAAGAGCCTCTCAGCTGCATGGCAAATGTTTTCTCTCAATTGTTATGCATCATACAAGCAGATTAATTGAAGCCAATTTCAACGCACCCTGGTCATCGATTGCTGAATCGACTGCTCGGCATTCGACGGCCATCGACGGCAGTGAAGGGAACCTCTACATCGATCAAGCCAGCTCCGATGGCCCGATGGGCGCAGCTTCTGAATTGGACATGGGAGCAACTCTCCAATCTCTCCTGCTTTTGTTGTAGATCAATCCCTGCGTCCAGCTTAGACAAAGGCCAAAAACACTTCGGGACCCCCACACACCGGTTTTACCCCGCTTCCGAACCGAAACGAACCGAACACGCCGAAACGACGCAAGGAAAACGCCGCTGTTCGGGGCACGGGCCCCGTCTCGTCGAGCGGCATGAGGCAACCGTTCGGAGAGGGCCACCAGAAAGGCCGCCAAGGACCTCCGTGGGTCTCGAGAGTCTCACGGAGAGGCAAATCGATAGTCTGAAATGACAGCATGATTCTACGCTTCAAAGGCACACAAAGGTGTTGGATCAAACTGTTCTGTTGCTGAAACCAAGAGTCAGCAGCTTTTGGCTCGATCGAAAACTCCGAATGTTCCTCTTCGACCCAATCAACCCAAGGGGTGAAACCGATCCCAGATCCCGGTCCCATGGAGATCCCGGACCAGGCTGACCCGGCGGACCCTCCGTGCGGCATGGCTCGCGCACCAGTCCACGCCTCTGAAAAGCTCCCTGCGAGGTGAGCTCTTGGGCGGTACAATGCCTCAGGTGCGAGGCGATGCTACACGGACCGCCGCCCAAAGCGGGCCGCCCGCTTTGGAATGAAGAACTTCTGCAAACCAAATCACAGGAATGAAAGGCACCGCTTCCTTTAAATTTGACCGAATGATATTTTACTGCTCTGAGTCATGCTTCCACAATGTCTGAAACAACACAAAACACCCCCAGGCGGCCAGGAAGCTGTGTGAGTTCCACCAAGAAAAGCCGAGGAAGCGGTGTGGTGTGCGCTTGCAGCAGGCATTCCGCCGCAAAGGCAGCCGTTCCTGCCGAGTTGGCTTTGCATTGTTTCCCATGCCGTGTACAAAGATCCCTCTTGGCACCATCTTTTGTAGACGCTTGATTCATAAAACCTTTTCAATGTGGGGTTTTATCAATCAAGAATCAAGAGCCTACATGTTCAGAGGCGTCCAAAGGGCAGACCCGTCTCCTCGGCGCCGTCTCCGAGCCGAACGGGTTCGGAACCTTTGGCCCCAAAAAGCCGGCCATCGGAAAGAGAGAGAGAGAGAGAGAGACTTACTAGTAGCTTCTTGTACCTAGTAGTAATGGCCTCCAACCTAATAGCGATGGCCCTCCCCCGTGCGTAGCTTCTTAGTTACTTTAGAGAGAGATAGAGGGGTAAGGAAGCGCCCATGAAGGGTCGGCAATCGTTCCTCGATGGTCATGGCACTTGCGACGATGATCATCCCAACACAAAAACCCGTCGGTACCATGGTGAAAAGCTCTGGTGATCTGGTGATCTGGTCCTTCAGCACCTCTTAATCCGTGTAAGAGCTTCGACACAGTTGCCACTAAGAGGTTGGAGTGCTGCTGACCTTCCTGGCAGGAATTGTTCAGCTGATCGAAGATGTTTCAAGAGGAGGGTATGGGTCCGGGGCGTGGTAGGGTAGGTGAAACACCTGCACAGACTGACTTCCAAAAAACTTCCAAGAACCACCAAAACTGCAAATTCTTTGAAGAACCTTCATCTTTCATCTCCTCGATAAGAAACCAAGAAGCACTGAACTTCAGCTTTAAAGACTCGGACGCCTGTGTTAGACGATGTGCGCATCCATCACCAACACACCAATGGTCAGGAAGGAAAAGGAAAACTCTCTGTCTGAAGGAGAAACAGCCACCGCTTCCCAAATTCTGACAACCACTCACAGTTCCATTTCAGAAGGCTTCCCATTTGCCGCTAATTGGTCAACAAAGGTATGATCCTCCAGACAAAGAAGTAGTTGATCTGGTCTGCGGGCGCAGGACTGCTCCAACTCTCCAACGACCCCGGGAGGCTCAGACCGGCTCAACACCATCTGAGGGCCTGCAAGAGGGGTACGGCGATGCACTGCAAGGCCGCCTGCTTGGTCTCCTTGCCCTTTAAGGCCTCAACGCTGCGGTCTCCAGCGCCAACCAACCCCCCCAGGCGTTCTACAAGGGCGCTCTCGCGGGAGATCCCGTGTGGGGTGGATTCGTGGCAACGATGCCGACCACACCGTGCGGCGTGGTGAAAAGGGCTCGGGGACTTCCGGGACCCCAAATGAGGCGTCGCGGGAGGTGAGCAAGACCAACCAGGGCCCCGGGGCCCCGGTGGAGAACTCCCCACAAGTTCACTGAGAGTCATCTCATGCAACTGCTGGTCCTTAGATTTGGCTTCTCTATTGAAAGGAATGAACAAATCACACAAAATGCTGAACTGCTCGCAAAGTGGTAGGTAATGCCAGCTCAGCCCTGTGCATTCCATCAAATATACACCGGGTTCCTTTTTCTCGGCCCCCGTCCACATCGAATCAAGAACCCCCCTGGCCATTTCTCGGCGCCCGGGACAATCCCCCGCCTCTGCCGAGTCTAAAGCGCAGAAGCCTCCATCTGAACAGGCGCCAGCCACTTGTTGCCACGCAGCAGGGTCGCTGAGCCAGAGCCAAGGCATCGCTCCTTCCAAGTCATTGGGTCGATGGGATGGGCATTTCGCCAGCCAAAGCCAGTGGCAAAGAGTGACGACAAGGCTCCAGCGTGGGTCTGGATTTCTGAGCCAAAGCCCTGGCTGTGTGTGCACACGCCAGAGACATACCCATCGAGCCTGGTCCCCCGGTCCTCGTGCCAACAAGCCATGAAGCTCATTGAGGGCTAGTGCTCGTTGTCGCTCCAGCGCCTTTGACGCCTGGTGGCAATGCTTGCGCCGAGTCAAGAGCCACCTCTCATCTGCAGGAAATGCTATTGTGAATTATTAACATGTAAGTATGTTAATTAATATATATATATACACTGTATGTCTCTACAAATATGTTTATGTCAATATTTAAAAAATAAAAATAAAACTATATATATATACACATACACATACTCCAGAACAGGTTGGTTGAGATATGTCGGGTCGGGGATTCCTCCCCAGAACTCGTGTTTCCAGGTGAGTCTTTGCAATTCCAGGCGTTGCCCGAACCCACCACGCCTCCTTGGCCTCCTCGGCTGCCGCTTGCTGCTCTGCCTACAACACAGGAAGTGTCGGGGGGATACCAACATGTCTAGCTCCGACAACTGCATCTTGAGACATCTGCCCCTGCCTGCTGCAAAGCCGTGCCCTGCACACGTGGCCAAAGTGTCGAACAAAGCATGGCAGTCATCTGAGTTTTCGGCACTATATTCACTTTTCCACTGTTTCAACCCTCATTTTTGCAGAAACACCGGCAGCTCGTTCACCCTGCGGCGCTTGGGCCACCGGCCCCACCGCCCCGCCTTGCCGCGACGCGTGCGGCCCGGCCGCTTCTTGGCGGCGGAGAGGAGGCGCTCGCAGGTCCAACGCAGAAAGAAAGCCGAGACCTGTGAGGACGTCGGGGACGACCTACAGAGACCGGACGACCTGCAGAGACCGACCGACCTGCGAAGCGAAGGGGGCGGTCCAATGCGGGAATCCCATGCGGTCACAATCAGGTCCAAAGCGTGCAGATGCTGCATTGTATTGAACGCTTGTGTGAGATTCCAGTAATAGGCTTCCTGCTCTTATGACTTATGTCCTATCGTTCATGACCATGCGTAGGTGAGGATGGTATACTCGTAGTGATAGAGTGGGAGATCCACGTCTGCGCACGTCCAATCGAAAAATAACAAAAAGAAACAGGTCCTAGAGTCGTAGCTTTCAAACCACGTGCCCTCTCAATGCCGAACATCGGTGCCCTTTCGCGCTGTGTGCGCGCCCGTTTTCACAGAGTAGTTGGCGGCCATCAGGCCGTTCTGGACTCCGTCCCCTCAGCTACTTCTTGGCTATGGACGCGCCTTGCAGACGTTGCGCAGCGCCTTGGCCGAGGCGTCCGACTTCTCCTGCCATCCGACGTCTTCTGCCACGCCCCTTCTTCACCCGGTCTGCACATGGACCGAAAGAGGGTTCCCAACATCAACGGAAGCAATAGGGGGTCCTGGCCATGGACTCTTTCAGGTTTGGAGTTGGGGGGCTGAGGACATTCATGAGTTGACTAGTTGGGATTGAAGCCACCAAGTGTCCAAAGCCACCAACTGTGAAGGTCCCCGTGTCCGGTGCGCTTCGCACGCCGAGAAAAAGGAAGTGACCATGCTGGCTTCCTCAAAGCCGACCACTGTGACCGGTGCCACCATCGTTGAATTCCAAGATTAACTCACAATCAAGGAATCTCAGTTCATCAGCGACCCTCAGTGTTTCGACCCGTCCACTCGCTCCCACCTCTCCAAGACCCCACCTCTCCAAGCCTTCCACGGCACCTCTCCTTGCTCTTGGCCCCGCGGAGCCGCCCCGCTTCCGCCACGAGCCGCTTGGCGGCATCGGCCAAGAGGTCCACCACCTCCGCAACGGCCCCCGCCCGGTGCGGGCAGCGCTTTCCGCCCCGCTACGCCCGTGCCGGAAGTGACCGGGGTGTTTTCCATGTGGACAATCATCACTCCATGTCATGGAGTCTCATTTCGTTTTGGTCACATGATTGCCCTTTTCATGTCACATGGAGTCTGACGCCCTTTTCGTCTTGTTCATTTCACCTCAAGTGCGGTGATGAAAGGAGTCTCGAACTCGGTCGAGAAGGTGTGTTATCTAGGGCCTGCGGTGGGTTTCGCGTTCGGCCGTTCTCTTTCTGTCTTTCTTGCGGTCACCAGAGATTGGCCCAAATCGTCGGGAGGTATGTGCATATTTATATATGTACCATCTGGGATTCCTGGCCAACCATTGTTCTGTCAGAGTCTGAATCCCAAAGAACCGAGCTGTTTTACTCATAATTTTACACTACAAAACCAGGTCAACTATTTTTAATAGTTTGGAAGTCTAAAGTGTAAATATATATATAACATATCTATATACTTATGTCACTTATTTCTAGGTCCGCTTAACTTTCAGTGTCAGTGTCATGGAAACATGTTAGTGATTTCTGTGAGTTCCGTTTCCAAAAATATGTAGGTGCTACCCGTCCTAGGTCCTAGGTCAAATAAAATTCATCTTTCGCAACTTTCGTCTACCAATGAATTCTATCAGTTGAACATGTTTCTTCGATGAGAAAAAACAAACAAGCATGGCAGTCTCTTCAACCCGTCAAAAAGTCCAAAAGAGCCAGTGGTTTTCATGGCTCGAAGCTGCCCCTCGTCACGGCACCCCTCCAAGCCACTCGCGGCTGGAGGCTTTCATCAAGCCTCCAAACAAGGCCGAACACGAATGCCAAATCATCGGTGAAAAGCTTTGAAGTGTTCCGGTTGGAATCTGGTGTCCATTCTTGGACATGAACTGGGAATCCAAAACATGTGTGTTGGTCAAATGAGCTCACAAACATTCAGGGATCAACTTTCATTCAGAAACTGGTGCTTGAAACTTGAAACCCACCGATTTGTGGTCTTGCAGGATAAAACACCAAACATGCAGTGCTATTGTGCGTAGGAAACACTGATTAGCCGAAAAATAGGGACATCACGACACCCTGCCATAGACCAAAGCCAAACTACCCAAACAGCTGCTTCGGCCCTGACCTGGGCCATGCTTGCAACACTGCAAACAGCAGGGAGAAGGTGTCCTCTTTCGCCAGCTCCTCACCAGGCCCGGACGGTGTGCTTCCAAAGAGACACGATCTGAAAACAAGGCTTGGGATAAAACCGGATAAAAAGGGGTTTCGGTGCTGTTGACCTGTGCTGCGTGATGCGTCAAGTTGACGACCCCCCAAAGCACTTCCAAGGCTGCTTTCCACTTCCAAAGCCATGCTCACAGCACAGCTGTCCTTCCCCTGGCTTGTTAGCAAGCGCCCGACCACATCGTCCAACGCTTTGTTGATCTCCTGTATCAGGACATACACCCTGCGTTGCAAGTCAAGCAACATTGCCATCTTGAGTTTTTACAAACTGATTCTGGAACCTATTTGTGGATGCATTCAGGACATACACAGGCATTGAAACTGGCAGCGACTCCTTTTCCGACCACGACTCAACATCTGGTAGGTCTGATGCCCACAGTCGACCATCTGCAGGCTGGGCTAGGAGCTCCTATCTCGAAACCGCGGCACATGACACGCTTCGACAGCGGTTCGACAGCGGTTCGACAGCGGTCTTCCCCATTGACGGCTCGGAATCGGCCATCACCACAAGTTGGTTGTTTTTTTTCCGGATCACCATTTCACGGTCCAAAGCCAACCATCCAACCAACAGATGTTGGGGTTCTTGTTGATCGATCCAAGTTCGCGATCGATCTTTTCTCGTTCCGGGTGGCCGGGCTGCCGTGGTTTTGGGGCTGCCATACGTGTCCCCCATGGTTTTGGGGCAGAGGATGCGCCAATCAAGATCCATTGTAGTTCTTCCAGTTTTGCATTGTTTGTTTCAGTCTACTTTCCCCCAACAGTTGGGTTGCTGTGGGTCTGTGAAAAGCGGGGTATTTGTGCACCGGCTGTCCACACCATCCCCGTGTGTTCTTTCGACCTACTGCCCAGCTGGTGGGTTGCGAAACACCCACTGCCGTGGTTTGGGTTGTAAAGACTCTGCATAGAGGGAAGGAGAGTAAATTTGTTCTATGTACTCAAATTGTACCAATTTGGACTATGTCATCAAGTTGTACCGAAACATGAGGGGAATCTGCCTGGGTTCCCAACAATCAGAGTTCTTTACATGTTTTTACCCCCCATCTTGCCTGAGTCGGTCACCGAGTGGTTCTTTCCCACTTCAACTTGTAGTTTGTCCGTTTGATCTGGTAAGTTATCCAACTGGCCGTCGGTGTGTTAAAAAACAAGCTCACCAAATGGAATCCGCTGAGTTCGGACCACCGTCCATCGATTCACGTTCGTCCCGTCCCGTCCTGTCCCGAGGTCTGGTCCAAAAAACGTGATCCCGCACCGTTCACCCCGCCTCTGGTTTGAAAGGCAAGGTGAACTCTTTCATTGTTGTCTTCTTGGCACGGAGAAGACAGAAGCTTGAGCTAACGGCCGAGAACAACCAATTGAACGGCCCTGGCGACATGTCACCGGAACGCGCCAAAAGGATTGCAAAACCGAAAAGGGCCTAGACCCCAAAAATGGGAACTACATAGTGGTTTTTGCCAATGCAAAACATTCCGTTCAACAGCCAAAAAGTCAACATTGACAGCAATTGCTGCCTTTTGTTCATTCTTTCAACTAGATCCCAAACATTCTTGTTGGTTCATGTATTCTCACTTCCACCATCGGCAACCTTTTTGCCAGCATAGACCCCAGGTTTGCAAAAAACATTTGTGGGCAGCGTCACGCCCACACCCACGCTCCAAATCGCGTGCTGCTACAAACATCTGGCGGCGGCGGCAACAACAGCAGCAGCAGCAGCAGCGCACAGTTTTCAACACACACACCGCCATGGACATCTTGCAGCAACAAAAAAAAGAGGGTGAGGAAACGATGCCATCAGCTGAAACGAAGTGAAAATAGAAAACACAAACGAAAAACATCGAAATCTCCCATTCAACTTTTTCCGAACAGACCACAGACCAGTGTCGCCCCAGCTGTGTAAAAATCGTGCTTTTCCCTCTCGGAGCACGCGGGTCAGCCCAGCGCCACTAAAAAGAAAAATCATCCAGTGTCGGCCCCAAACAGTCTGTTTCTTTGTGAAGTGCCACAAACACGAACTGCCAAACATTCAACGGCTCAAACCGTTCCAACTCACCGTGACCAACTTGACCTCTCGGGTTTGTTTCAGCACTTGGCTCAATTGGCTCAAGGTCAGAACCCGGCAATTCAGACGAACAGCACTGTGACATGTGGTTCTAGCGCTTTGTTTGGTTTGAAAATTTCAAAAGTTTTAACCATGAAGTGGCAAGGTTTGTCAAACAAGCAGGGAGACAAGGAGGAAGATGCAACAAGAAGGAAGACAAGCAGGGACACAAATGGAAGACAAGTTTAAAATCATTTGGCCAAGAGTGTCCGCGCATGGAAGGCAAGCTGGACAAGTGTAAAAACAGACAAGTGGAAGACAAGTGCAACAAGAAGGGAAAACAAGCACGGAGACAAGTGCAAACAAGTGCAAAAAAAATGTGGGCAGAGGGAAGAAACAGCACGGCCCAGAGCACCCAGTCTGGAACAAAAGGGAAAAACACACAGGCCAGAGCACCTAGGGTGCATTGGAGACAAAGAAATCAATGGAAGACAAAAGATGCGGCCAGAGCACTCAAGAGCACTCAGAGTGAGTGAGTGGAACAAAAGAACAAGTGAAAGGATCTGGCCATTCACTTGTCTCCACTCGCACCTCCAGCGCCACCAACAGGTCTGCTCAGCATGGTGACAGCCAGTTTGTATGCCGCATGAGTGGCCCTTAGCACGCCTTAGTGTCCAATTGCGTCACATTGGGGTACTGCTCAGAGTTACCCTCTACCGCCGAGTTGCCGAGCTCAGTTTTTCGAGGGATCGACTTTTGCCAGCTGCCGCCGGAAGTCATGAAAGACATTTGTCATGATTTCGACAATATCTTTGGCGAAATGGCTGAACAACTGGCGTCGCTCTTTGCATTCCTCACCAGCATCGAATCGGACCAAGCACTCTGACCCTATGGGGTTGTTGCTGATGCTGACCCAGGCTATTGGCTGTACGGCCTCCTGTCCTTTTGTGCCAAAGCATGTGAGTCCAAAACAGGAGCCCGGCACTGCGAGCGAGGGATGAACAACGAGGTATGCCAGCGCTTGAAGCTACTGGCAAGACCTTGGCGCTTATGCAGACAGTGGTCATGTCTTTTGGCCGCAATCAAGGCTTGGGTAAACCGGACCTTCCCATTCATCACCTGCATGTTTACTTCCGGTGCAGCTGGCACATAAAACTTGTTGAACGCATAGACAGGCTGCGATTCACAGATGTCACGCCAGAGGACGGGAAGTCCATATATCGTGGTGGGTACATTTGAAGGTGCCCCTCCAGCACCTTCTCTGCCCTTCCAGACAGGCCTAGGCTAGCAGGCGCATGTGAATGTGGAATCCTTGACGGCAACTGGAACAAATGGTCTGCCGGCAAGGTCATCATCGCCACAGCCTCTGTGATTTTTCTGTTTTGGGTTGGGGGGTTTTTGCTTGTTTGTGGGTTGCTTGTGTTCTTTTCCCCCTCATCACGTCGCGTTTCCTTCCCTTTCAATGATGACCTGGGCACTCCGCCCACACGGCGTCCGCACTCGTGGAAAAAATCGCCACAGCCTCTGTGACCCATCAAGTGCCCACTATTGCAACTTCAACTGGTTTGAGCCAATGGCAGCCACTTCTGCGTTTCCACACCTGTCTGCTAAACAGCACTGGCTGTTGTGGGCTTGTCAGCAGGGCAAAGGCCAGAGGAAGTGCTCGCTGCAGCCATTGTTTGCTCAACTGGTGAATTTGCTTGCTCAGTTTCTGTCAGTGGTCGCCGACCTCTTCCTCCTGCCTTCCTGATAGAGTCTCCGAGGGATGCGGCGGACAATATGGAGGAGAAATCGGTGGCGCAGGACTTTCCGTCTTTTTGGAATTTCCGGGAGGTGAAGGATATCAAAGCACGGACGCCACGAGCGCTGCCTCTGGCCCCCAACTCTCTGGGATGCCTGACACCAGACAAGTACTGCCCTAAGAAGTAGAGTAATTGCTAACAGGAGTGGCAGCATATGGCTCAAACAAACATTAGCGGACATTCTGGAGCTACTAGTGGATGAGTAGCATGTGCCGAAATGAAGCGAATTACGACAATAGCGACGATGAACTTGCCGGCGCCTGCCCATGTCCCCTCAAGCTCGTCGCGATGGCAGGCAAGGAAATACACACAGTCGTTCCGGTAAACATCCACTATAATTGGGAAATGCTAGAAGACTATTTGATTGAGCAGTTATCCAAAAGCTACGGCCTGGATACCTTTGGATGTGAACTAACTCTTCTGACTGTAGATACTCTTCGCACAGTGTGCGACCCAATTCATGAAGAGCTTTGGGTTAATGACTACTTCCATCTTGTCATGCAAGACTGCCGACGGACTTGTTGCTCTAAGGAGCAAATTCGACGAGATGTGTATGAAGACTTTTTTTCCACGAGTACGGACGCCGTGTGGGCATGGTGCCCAGGTCATCATTGAAGGAAGGGAAATACAATCAGATGGTGGAGAAAAGGACAAAGACAACCCAAAAACAAACCAAACAAAACCAACCGCAGCCCACAGGCCGAGACTCCACCACCAAGTAGTATTTCCTCTGTACTAGGGTGAAACAAGTGAGACGAAGACTGCTGACTATCTATGGGCCTGAATTCACGAAAGAAGAGCATGGCAGCGAGGGTTTGTGCTCTAGCAAATCTCAAAGAAGTCGTCAAATGGACTTCACATCACTATTACCAGTGACCAGCGGCCACTGTACAGGGTGGCAAAACATGGTCACAATGCAAGTTCCGGGCATTGGTATGCTCCATCGCAGGTCTGATCCTTGCCTAAGTGGATCAGTGGTTGCTATGCAGATCATGCCGTGGAAAAGTCCTTTCTTGTAGCACAACCCATGCAACTGGTTGCACATACAAGTCAAGAGGCATAGTAGTTGGTGGTGTTCAGGCAGTGGCGGCCATAGCAAACAACGAAAGCCTGCAGGTAAGGGTGCGAGAGGCTCACCCCCCCCAAAGGGAGGTCATCTCAGCACCCTTCGGCACACAAAGGTGCCAAACGGGGTGCGCCCTAACCTTGAGAACTGCTGCGTCATTGCAAAAGCATTGTCCAGTTGCGTGCAAGGCCCGTGTGAAACAGGTGAGACCGTGGACCTATCCTAGCATGGTATATGTGCCTCTTTGTACAAAATTGGTAATGTCGGACGTCAACAGAGGGAACTAAGGTTCCCCCTGGGCATCCTCCATTGCCACTCTCTACCACCCGCCTGTTGGGAACGAGGAGCTAAGGCTCTCATTCCTATTGGCTCACTGTGTCGTGAATGTCGACAGCAAGTTGGCGACTCTACTCAGTGTTTGCACATTGCACTTGACGTAGCTTCCTGGCGGAGTGCTTATGCACCGTTCCCGCCGCGAGAGCATTGCTGGCCTTTGGTGCAGGTTCTAGAAAGTCTTCTCTCCACCAATCATTGGCCTCGGCCGGCAAAAATCGGAGCCATTTAGGCTGATTATGTTGCTCACATTTGTCAAGGGCATTGAGCCGTGCCCACCCTCGTTGAGGATCGACACTCCTCGAATACTTTAGTGCCGAAATGCTTGCAACCGGGGGCAACCACCCCTCGTAGAATTTGGCACCAGCTAAAGGCGCCATGCAATGGGCTGACGACTGTGTTTGGCAAGTGACGATTTGCAACTGTCGACAGCTCCTCCACGCAGCCTCTCCGACAATCTTGACACTGCTCTCAACGAGTGCGTGACGGATTTTTGTGCAAAAAGAAAAGGCTGGTGGGGAAATTTTGTCATTTCTACCTCACGGCAACCGGATTGCCTTGACTTCCCCTTAGGACATGGAGGCTTAGAGGAAAACTGTTTCGGTTCGACAGCCACGATTTTTAATCACCCCCCTGTTTCACGGAAGGCAGCCATAGTTAGTTACGTAAGGTGGAAAGTACTTTGATGTGACTTCTGGCCTACTCTGGACTCGAGCTAAGGCGCGCGCCCAGACTCTTAATGGGTGACGGTGAGACCGCGATAGCTGTGGTCAGAGGGACTTGTCTTCATCCCAGACCAGGGGTATATCCCATGTCCGGGATCATATGCAGCCAGGGTGGCCATCTCATATCCGGACAAATGGCAAAAGCATTTTCTTCGGCATAAACTCCTCGCCATTTGCGTCTTCCCGGCATCTTGGCGAGCCTCTTAAGGGCAGCGCAATCCAAGAAAGCCCTACTTCCAATATATTTTAGCGAGGGCGGGATGGCCAGCTCAATAAGGGCTGCACAGTTCATAAAGGCTTTAACTCGAATTGTATGGAGAGTAGGCGGAAGGAGAACTTCTCTGAGGCTAGTGCAGTGTACAAAGGTGAATTCTGGAATTTCTTCAACGTTGGTGTTGAAGAGGTCAACCCTCTTGAGCAGTCGGCAACTGTCACACGCGTGTGCTCCAATAGTTGTAAAATCCTTCGTGAGAGCAAGTGTGGTGATTCCCGTAGAGCTAAGACAGCCTGGCGCCAGCTCACTGGTCACGTCCTGCAGTGTTGGCCCACGGGGGGATGGAAGCTCACACAAGGTAAACTCAGCTAGGTTGATGCATCCTTGAAAGAGGTAATGCCCGAGTTTGGTTTTGCTGCTGAACCTATTTGCAGCCCCTTCCGATGCATACACCCATTGTAGGGAGCAACATTCCGCAAAGGCTTTGTATCCAAATTCCCGGCAACCAGGAGCCGAGACACTGTTTAGTAGTTTGCAGTAGCGAAAGACGTTATCGGAAATGCCTACCACAGTGGCCGGCAGTTTGACAATGCGAAGCTGCCGACAATTTTGCCACGCCTCTGCTCCAATGAGCCTGATACCTGACTCAACGCTGACATGTCGCAGACGCGGAACACCTGCAAAAGCCCCTTCCGAGACGATTGCCTCTGGATTTATGGGGACATGAACAGCAAGCGGAACATGATAGATAGGGCAGCCTTC